>CAUYLG010051454.1:0-29855 GCA_963573385.1 Cacajao melanocephalus | reverse complement strand
TAAAAAAAAAAAAAAAAAAAAAAAAAAAAAAAAAAAGACAGATACCTAAGCAAACCATAGGAAACTCTAAGCATAAACAAAAACTCACAAACTTCCAGAAAGAGAGAACAGATTATTACTTACAAAGAAAAAAATCCCATTGGACTTCTCATCTGTATCACCAGAAACTCAAGACAGTGGAAAGCTACTTAGACTCTGTTGAGACTAGGACTAGTATTCCCAGAATTATAAACTTAACCACAACATCATTCATAGATGAATATTAAAAAGAAATTAGACATACAAAGACTTTTAAAGTACCACCCATCCCCCTCTTCTAAGAAAATCACTCAAAGAAATATCCTAGTTGGCCAGGAGAGTTGGCTCACGCCTATAATCCCAGTACTTTGGGAGGCCGAGACAGGTGGATCACGAGGTCAGTAGTTCAAGACCAGCCTGGCCAACATGGTGAAACTCTGTCTCTATTAAAAGAAAATACAAAAATTAGCTAGTTGCAGTGGCACATTCCTGTAGTCCCAGCTACTCGGGAGGCTGAGGCAAGAAAATTGCTTGAACCCCAGAGGCGGAGGTTGCAGTGAGTCGAAATTGCCCACTGCACTCCAGCCTGGCTAACAGACTAAGATTCTGTAACAAAAAAAAAAAAAAAAATGGTCCTAGCCAATTAATATTTAATTGTAACAAAGCCAGGAAAGACAAACTATATAAGAAACATATGTTTCCCCTCCCCAACAAAAACCTTTAAGGAGTTTGGACCAGATGACTTCAAATGGCCTTTGCAAGTATAAACAGAAACTGCCCTTTACACAACAGTCCCTGGCAGTCTGGGTTTGTGAGTTGTTCATCACCTAGTGGCCTGATGAAGTAAATGCAGTTTGTCAAGTGCCCGGATAAACTTCCAGCCATTTTGAGAGCCCTGATGGAGTATGCAGCAGGGCAGCAGCCTCACCTCCCAATCATTACAAGAGTAGTAGACTGCAAACCCTCCAAACTCATAGGCAATTGTAAAGACTTAGCTCACCATCCATTCATTCTTCAAGGAGGAAGGGAAAGCCTACTTACCTTGTACCTAAATAATCATAAGAATTGAAGCACAGATTTGTCAGGCTGCATTTACAAAGTAGAGAGAGGTAGAAATTGCTTTTGTGCAGACTGATCTGAATTGAAAACAAGTTTAGAATTAGGATAAACTCCAAATACGTCTTAGAAAGACTGTCTTCAAAGGTTCACGAGTTGGCATATGGAAGATGTACTCTATTTATTCTGTATAGTTCCGGGATACTTGTCTAAAATTAGGCTGGATACAGTGGTTCACTCCTGTAATCCCAACACTTTTAGAGGCTAAGGCGGGAAGATCACCTGAGGTCAGGAATTCAAGACCAGCCTGGCCAACACGGTGAAACCCTGTCTCTACTAAAAACACAAAAATTAGCCAGGTGTGGTGGCACATGCCTGTAATCCCAGCTACTTGGGAAGCCAAAGCAGGAGAACTGCTTAAACTGGAAAGGTGGAGGTTGCAGTGAGCTGAGATCGTGCCACTGCACTCCAAGCTGGGTGACAGAATGGGACTCTGTCTCAAACACAAATTTTAAAAATTAAATTAATGAGAAGACTAAATTAGATTTCAATTCAAAACAAGAAATAATTATCAGCAGGGCACTGTGGTTCATGCCTGTAATCCCAGCACTTTGGAAGTCTAAGGCAGGATGACTGCTTGAGACCAGGAGTCCGACACCACTCGGGCAACCTAGCAAGATCCAGTCTCTACAGAAATTTTTCTTTTTTCTTTTCGAGACAGAGTCTTGCTCTGTCGCCCAGGATAGAGTGCAGTGGCGCAATCTCAGCTCATTGCTATCTCTGCCTCCTGGGTTCAAGCAATTCTCGCACCTCAGCCTCCCAAGTAGCTAGGATTACAGATGGGAACCACCATTCCCAGCTAATTTGTATTTTCAGTAGTGATGAGGTTTTGCCACATTGGCCAGTCTGGTCTCAAAGTCCTGGCCTCAACTGATCCACCAGCCTTGGCCTCCCAAAGTGCTGGGATTACGGGTGTGAGCCACCATGCCCAGCCTCTGTAGGAAATGTTTTATATTAGCCAGGTGTGGTGGCACATGCCTGTAGTCCCAGCTACTCAGGAGACTGAGGCAGGAGGATCACTTGAGTCCAGGAGTTCAAGGCTGCAGTAAGCTATCATCACACCACTGCACTCTAGCCTGGGTGACAGATTAAGACCCTGTCTCTTAAAAATAAAAAATAGGCCAGGCAGCTGGACACAGTGACTCATGCCTGTAATCCAGCACTTTGGGAGGCTGAGGCGGGCAGATCACTAGAAGTCAGGATGAGACAAGCCTGGCCAAATAATAAAACCCTGTCTCTACTAAAAAATACAAAAATTAGCCGTGCGTGGTGGGGGGCACCTGTAATCCCAGCTACTTGGGAGGCTGAGGCAGGAGAATTGCTTGAACCTGGGAGGCAGATGTTGCAATGAGCCGAGGTGGCGCCACCGCACTCCAGCATGGTCAACAGAGCGAGACTCCATCTCAAAAAAAAAAAAAAAAAAAAAAATAGACGAGGTGCAATGGCTTATGCCTGTAATCCCAGCACTTTGGGAAGCCAAGGCAGGCAGATCACTTGAGGTCAGGAGTTCAAGACCAGCCTGGCCAACATGGTAAAACCCCATCTCTACTAAAAATACAAAAATTAGCTGGGTGTGATGGTGGGCGCCTGTAGTCCCAGCTTCTGGAGAGGCTGAGGCAGAAGAATCGCTTGAACTCGGGTGACAGAGGTTACAGTGGGCCGAGATTGTGCCACTGCACTCCAGCCTAGGCGACAGAGAGAGACTCCATCTCAAAAAAGTAAAATAAAATAAAAACAAATAAAAAATAACTTTTGCAAGGCATGGTGGCTCATGCCTATAATCCCAGCACTTCAGGAGGTCAAGGCAGAAGAATCGCTTGAGCCCAAGAATTCAAGACCAGTCTGGAAAATATAGTGAAATCCTGTCTTTATTAAAAAAACTAAAAAATAAATAAAAAATAAAAATAGCCAGGCATGGAGGCATGCACCTGTAGTCCCAGCTACTCGGGAGAAGCTGAGGGGGAGATCGTTTGTATCAGGGAGGTTAAGGCTACAGTGAGCTGTAATCCAACACTGCACTCCAGCCTGTGTGACAGAGCAAGACCCTGTCTCAAAAAATTATATTTCTACCCATAAGAGCTTTTCAACAACAATATCCTAAAGAAGTGGTAAGCTCCCCCATTAATGGAGGTAATCAAAGAGAACCTGAAAGATCATTTGTCAGGAGAATGATAGAAAGCATTCCTGTAATTGGATGGCAGACTGGAGACAAGGAGACTGCATCAAATTACTTCAAAGGCTCTTTTCAGCTCTAAGAGTTTTTATTCTAAATAAAAACAAAACAAACAAAAAACACTAATAACTAAGGAGTCCTCTTCCTATTTTTTTAAAGATCCAACCAGGCAGGACAACTTAGTAGCTAAAAGTACAGGTTTGATACTACTTTCTCTTGAATAAACGTGGACAAATTACTTAATTCTATTTGCCTCCGTTTCACTATCCGTAAATTTAGAATAATAGTACCTACCTCATAAGATTACTATGAAAAGTAAAATGATATAATACTTAAATACTTAATACAGTAATTGACACATGAATGTGTTTAAAACTAGCAGCCTAAAAAGGAAAGGAAAAGGAAAGGTGGAAATGGAGGAAACTGCAAGGAATGAAACCTAAACGTGTGGCTTGTTTTCCTTATCTGTACCTAAGCCTCAACCAAACCATTCCTGACTGCTGTGGCCAGAGGCTGGGTTCCCTTGGCAACCAGCCTCAAAAAAGAACCTAGATCTACCTTCTTCAGGGAGGCAGCTCATCCCTTGCCTTAGAATCTGACATCTTCCCCGCACAAGGCAGACTCCCTAAGAACTCACAAATACCACCGCCCCAAACTCAAGGAGCTAAGCAAGTGTTACTCTTACTTCCTATGATCAATTACAGATCATCAGAGTTCAAAGAGACCTCAGAGGCTGTCTAGAGCAACCCCTTTGTTTAATGAATGATGACAATAAAACTAAAAAAAGTGAAGTCCTAAATATGGCAAGTTGGTGGCAGGGTCAAGACAAGATCACAGTCCTCTTTATTCCTAGTCCAGTGGTCAAAATCTTCCCATTTTTCATATGAGAAAAACAGAACTGGCCCTACTAACTCTTAAACCATACAGTCCATACTACCTGCTTAACAGAGGAAAGAAAAGACTACAAGCAGTAGAGCGCAGAGGTTAAGAGCATGAACTTGGGGCTGGGCGCCATGGCTCACGCCTGTAATCACAGCTCTTTGGGAGGCCAGGGCCAGCAGATCACAAGGTCAAGAGACGGAGACCATCCTGGCCAACACAGTGAAACCCTGTCTCTACTAAAAATACAAAAATTAGCTGAGTGTAGTGGCACAAGCCTGTGGTCCTAGCTACTTGGGAGGCTGAGGCAAAAGAATCACTTGAACCCAGGGGGCAGAGGTTGCAGTGAGCTGAGGTCGTGCCATTGCACTCCAGCCTGGTGACAGAGCAAGACTCCATCTCAAGAAAAAAACAAAAAAAAGGTGCCCTGGCATTGTGGCTCATGCCTGTAATCCCAGCACTTTGGGAGGCCAAGGTGGGCAGATCACGAGGTCAAGAGATTGAGACCACCCTGGCCAACATGGTGAAACCCCGTCTCTACTAAAAATACAAAAATTAGCTGGGCGTGGAGGTGTGTGCCTGTAATCCCAGCTACACGGGAGGCTGAGGCAGGAGAATCACTTGAACCAGGGAGTCGGAGGTTGCAGTGAGTCAAGATCACCCCACTGCACTCCAGCCTGGGCAACAAAAGCAAACCACAGTCTCAAAAAAAAAAAAAAAAAAGGCAAGCATAAACTCAGGATGGACCATCTTTTTTAAATCCCTGCTCTACTACTTATTAACTGTGCAACTTGAAGCAAGCTTCCTAACTGCTCTTCAACTCTATAAAACAAGGCCAGGTGTGGTGGCTCATGCCTGTAATTCTAGCACTTTGGGAGTCCAAGGCAGGCGGATCACGAGGTCAGGAGTTCGAGATCAGCCTGACCAACATGGTAAAACCTTGCCTCTACTAAAAATACAAAAATTTAGCCAGGTGTGGTGGTGTGCGCCTGTAATCCCAGCTACTCAGGAGGCTGAGGCAAGAGAATCACTCGAACCCGGGAGGTGCAGGTTGCAGTGAGCCAAGATCATGCCACTGCACTGCAACGTGGGCAACAGAGCAAGACTCCAACTCAAACACACACACACACACACACACACACACAGGGTAAGAGTCACCAATTAGGTTATTTTTAAGGATTAAATGAGATAATCCATGTAGAGTACATAGCATGCAGAAAATTCTCAATGTGTGGTGAGGTGCGGTGGCTCACGCCTGTAATCCCAGTACTTTGGGAGGCCAACTGGGTGGATCACCTGAGGTCAGGAGTTTTCGACTAACTAGCCTGACCAACATGGAGAAACTCAATCTCAATTAAAAATACAAAATTAGCTGGCATGATGGCACATACCTGTAATCCCAGCTACTCGGGGGCTGAAGCAGGAGAATCACCTGAACCCGGGAGGTGGAGGTTGCAGTGAGCTGAGATTATGCTACTGCACTCCAGCCTGGGCAACAAGAGTAAAACTCCATCTCAAAAAAAAAAAAAAAGAAAAAAAGAAAATTCTCAATGTATACACTATTCTGCTTCTCATCATTACCAGTCATGTAAAAAAATAAACAAGCAAGGCCGGGTGTGGCAGCTCACGCCTATAATCCCAGCACTTTGGGAGGCCGAGGCAAGCAGATCATGAGGTCAGGAGTTCAAGACCAGCCTGACAAACATATTGAAACCCTGTCTCTGCTAAAAATACAAAAATTAGCCAGGCGTGGTGGCACGCTCCTATAATCCCAGCTACTCAGGAGTCTGAGGCAGGAGAATCGCTTGAACCAGAGAGGCAGAGGTTGCAGGGAGCCAAGATCACGCCACTGCACTCTAGCCTGGGTGACAGAGCCAGACCTCATCTCGAAAAAAATAAAAAAGAAAATAAGCATTAATAACAAGAGAGGCTAGACAAGCTTACTGCTGGTCCAAAAAGCACTGAGACATAATGTTTGCTTAGCTCCATTTCCTGGCCCAGGAAACACCCAACCCCCCAGCAGGAGAAGAACATAACTAACCTATCTTTCATGTCTCTGGATCTAGGGAACAATCAATTCAGAGAATAATCAAGGCTCATGCTATACTGATAAGATGCTTAAGATCACAATGAATGCTAAGTTAGAACTCAAGCTTGACCTTTACCCTATACTCAAGTTTGACAAGATGTAGTTTTGTCAGTCTTCCCCTCAGCCTACTAAGGTGATGCAGTGTAATGGTTAAGAGCAAAAGCTCTGGAGTTTGACTGCCTGGGTGCAAACTGGTTCCATCATTTGTATGCTGTGTGACTTAGGCAAATTTGTTTATTTGCCTTATTTCTCTAAGCCTTTGTTTCTCCATCTTTTAAATGAGAATAACAACTATTTTAATTTTTATGATAACAGCTGACGTTGGGTAAGCACTTTCTATGTGCCAAGAACTATGCTAAGCACTTTACATAGCTTATTGCACTTAACTGTCACCACCATCTTAGGAGGCAGGTATTATTATTATTCTCATGGTACAGATATAGATGCTCCTTGACTTATGATGAGGTTACATCCCGAATACCTTAAGTCAAATACACATTTAATACACTTAGCCTACCAAACATCATAGCTTAGCCTAGTCTATCTTAAACACACTCAGAACACTTACATTAGCCTAGAGCTGGGCAAAATCATCCAACAAAATGCTTATTATAAACTTGAATATCTCATGTAATTTATTAAACACAGTACAGTATGCAGTATTGGTTGTTTGCCTTCATGACTGCATGGCTGACTAGCAATTGCTTGTTGCTTCAGCCATGCATCATGAGAGCATATCATACCACGTGTCGCTAGGCCAGGAAAAGATCAAAATTCAGAATTTCTAGTGCAGTTTCTAATTAACACATATGGCTTTTGCACCACTGTAAAGTTGAAAATTGTAAGTCAAACCACTGTAAGTCAAGACTATCTGTACAGATGAGGCAGAGTTTTCTTGTTCAAGGCCACACAGTCAGTTACTGGCAAACTTTAGATGTCAGTGCAGGAGGTTTGACCCCAAAGTCTATGCTCTTTACTCCTACTACACTGCTCTGCTTCTCAGAGTACTAGCATCATATGGTTATTAGAAGATGGCAACCCAGATAAAGTGCTTATCACAGTGCCAGGTTCATCAAAGCTGGCCATTACTATTATTTTTGTTATCACCATTATCAATTCCTTTAAACCTCTACCAAAAATTACTACCTCCTAAGTTCCAACTTCATCTAAAAGTAAAGGGTTGTTTTCTTACCTGGCTACCATCTCATTGAGTAGCTCGGAGTAGGGTTGTAGTATTTTTATTTAATTTCCCTCATGTAATCCAGGATAAGTACCTGGGTGGAGAAAAAGGAGAATATTTATTAGAAACATACTATTCTATAAAAAGCAATATTCTAAAGTCTTTCTTTTTACAAATAAAATATTAATCTCTTAGAAAAAAATATACTTATAAAACTTTTTTTTTAAATAAAGCAGAGACAAATAGTATTTACTTTAAAAAGAAACTGTCAGTCCTCTACCTCCCTTCCTCATTCTACTCTCCTGTTCTCAGAACTGGTATATTAGTCATTCAATGCTCTCAAGAAGAAAGATTGGTGTCATTTGTCATTACCTCCTTTGACAGCTGCAGAGGGGGTTCACAGAGATTAAAGGCTACACAGTTAAGTGGGTGTCCAGGGTTACTGAAAGATAACTTTCAGATATGCAGGAAGGAAGGCTGAGCTGGTAAACTCTTTCACTTATCCTGAGAGGAGGTAGCTGTGTGAGAAGGTACCTAGAAAAGTACCTAAAAAATTAAATAAATGAAGACTAATAACAGGCTTTTTAAGTAATTATTTAAAAAGTCAAGGTCAGCCAACGCAGTGGCTCATGCCTGTAATCTGAGGACTTTGGGAGGCCAAGGTAGGTGGATCACCTGAGGTCAGGAGTTTGAGATCAGCCTGGCCAACATAGTGAAACCCCGTCTCTACTAAAAAAAAAATACAAAATTAGCCGGGTGTTGTGGCGGGTGCCTGTAATCCCAGCTACTTGGAAGGCTGAGGCAGGGGAACCACTTGAACCTGGGAAGTGGAGGTTGCAGTGAGCTGAGATCATGCCACTGTACTCCAGCTTGGGTGACAGTGTGAGACAACACCTCAAAAAAAAAAAAAAAAGCCAGGGTTGATGGGGCTGGGAGCAGTGGCTCACGCCTACAATCCCAGCACTTTAGGATTTGGGAGGCCGAGGCTGGCAGATCACCTGAGGTCAGAAGTTCGAGACCAGCCTGGCCAATATGGTGAAACCCCACCTCTACTAAAAATACAAAAAATTAGCCAGGTGTGATGGCGTGTGCCCGTGGTCCCAGCTACACAGGAGGCTGAAGCAGAAGAATCGCTTGAGCCCTGAAGGCAGAGGTTGCAGTAAGCTAAGACTGCGCCACTGCACTCCAGCCTGGACAAGAGCAAAACTCTGTCTCAAAAAAAAAAAAATTAAAATTAAATAAATTTATTCATTCAGCTCCTATGTTCTAGGCACTGTTCCAGGAGTAAGGTTATAGCAATGAGGAAAACAAAGTCCTAACCATCATGAAATTTACATTCTAGTTGAGGGTGACATGTAATAACTATGGTAGAGAGTCCCTAGAACACAATGCCTGGCATGCAGTAGGCAGCACTCAAAATAAGTACTCGCTAAATAATGAACAATGAATGAATAAACAGTATGTCAAACAGTAAGTGCTACGCAGAAAAATAAAACAGGGAAGGGGACCAGAGAAAGCAGAGGACAGAGAGATAGCTTTTATTTTAAACAAGGCAGTTAAGGTATATTTCACTGATTAAGTGACAGTTGAGCAGAAACCTGAAGGAGATAAGGGAGAAGGCCACACTGATGTCTGGAAAAATGATGTTCCTGGCAGAAAAAAAAACTACAAAGGCCCCAAGGCCTGGCATGCTGGAGCAACTGCAAAGGAGACCAGTGTGGCTACAGCACCAGGGAAAGTGGTAGGAAATGAAGTCAGAGCAGCTGGGAGACGGTGGTGCAGATCCTGTATGGTCTTGTAGATCATGGTAGAGATACTACCTTTTAAACCAGGTGGGATTTTAGTCTCAGAACCCAGGTGACAGTTTTCAGCAAAGCAGTGACTTGATCTGATAACACACTTAAAAGAATAATTCTGGCCACCGTTAAAATTAGATTGAGGGGGCAAAGAGCAAAAGGAGGAAGACCATTTAGCTATTCCAGTAGCAACAGGGCAGGTGGTGGGAAGTGTTTAAATACTTGATATATTTTAAGGTGAAGCTGACAGGACCTACTGGTGGACTGGATGAGGAGAATGAGAAAACAGAGTTAAGGGAGACGCTCTATATATTCAATAGAGAGAAGAATAACAACTCTGAGATGGGGAGGACCTTCCAGAGAAGCAGATTTGAGAGGAGATGTTCTGAAGTTTTTTAATAAGTTCAATAGGCTACTAGACACCCAAATGGAGATATCCAGTGAATAGCTGGATGTAAATCTTGAGTTCAGGGAAAGACATTCAAGCTAATAATGTAAACTCATGAATTGTCAGGAAATAATGGCATTTAAAGTCTTGATCAGGTCCAGCTGAGCAACATAGCGAGACCCTGTCTCTACAAAAAAATAATAAATTAGCCAGGCATGGTGGTGGGCACCTGTAGTCCTAGCTACTGAGGAGGGGCCGGGGGGGAGGGTACTACTTGAGACCAGGAATTCAAGGCTATATACAGTCAACTATGATCATGCCACTGCACTTCAGCCTGAGCAATAGAGTGAGAACTTGTTTCTAAAAAATAAAGTACTGAAAAAGAGCACGTAGGAAGAGTGTAGACGGAGAAGGTATCCAAGGGAAGCGATCCTCCCACCTCAGCCTCCTCAGTAGCAGGGATTACAGACACATATCACCACGCCTAGCTAATTTTTAAATTTTTTTAGTAGAGATAGGGTCTCCCTACAGTGCCCAGGCTGGTCTTGAATTCGTAGGCTCAAACAATCCTCCTGCCTCAGCCTCCCAAAGTGCAGGGATTACAGGTGTGAGCCACCACATCCAACTATACCAACCCCAACACATTTCTTACATTTCTCAGAGAACCAAGAAGTGATCTCAAAACAGCAGTGTAGGGTCACATTAGGTCAAACTGTTAACTACAAAATGGGTAAGATATATTGCCTGGGGCCAGGCGTGGTGGCTCAAGCCTGTAATCCCAGCACTTTGGGAGGCCAAGGCAGGCAGATCACGAGGTCAAGAGATCAAGACCATCCTGGCCAACGTGGTGAAACTGTCTCTACTAAAAATACAAAAATTAGCTGGGCGTGGTGGCATGCGCCTGTAGTCCCAGCTACTCGGGAGGCTGAAGCAGGAGAACTGCCTGAACCCAGGAGGCAGAGGTTGCAGTGAGCCGATATCCCGCCACTGCACTCCAGCCTAGCGCCTGGAGACGGAACAAGACTCTGTCTAAAAAAAAAAAAAAAAAAAGATAAATTGCTTTGAAGTGCCTGTTTCTGGCTTCTGGCTGGAGGCTACACTTCCCAGGCTGGTAGAATGGCCACCGTGCAGGCTGCAACTCTTTATGAGAAATAAAGCTCTGTTTTCCAAAAGAAAAAAATTTTTTAAAGATGCATTTCTAGCCGTAGTAGCCCAGAAAGTAACAGGGGAAAAGCTCTCTCAATTTACTTTTATTTTCTTATTATTTTTCTTTTTTTAGATAGGGTCTCACTCTGTTGTCCAGACTGGAGTGAAGTAACACGATCATGGCTCACTGCAGCCTCTAACTCCTGAGCTCAAGTGATTGTCCCACCTCAGCCTTACAAGTAGCTGGGACTACAAATGCACGCCACCATACCCAGTTAATTTTTTAAATTTTTTAATTATTTTGTACAGACAGGGTCTAACTATGTTGCCCAGGCTGGTCTCCAACTCCTTGGACTCCAGTAATCCTCCCACATCAGCCTCCCAAAATGCTGGGATTACAGGTGTGAACCACCATGCCCAGCCTACTATTACTTTAAATAAAAAAGAAACAGAAAGATAAATCTTAAGGGAGAGAGAAAAAGAAACTACTTTAAAAAAAAAGTGTGTAATGACTTCTGGATTCAAGAAAAAAAAATGCTGCATGTTAGTAGTTTTTTGTTTTTTGTTTTGTGATGGATTCTCACTCTGTCACCCAGGCTGGAGTGCAGTAGCACCATCTCAGCTCACCTCAACCTCCATCTCCCAGGTTCACATTCACATGCCTCAGCCTCCCAAGTAGCTGGGATTACAGGCACACACCACCATGCTCAGTTAAACTTTTTTGTGTAGTTTTAGTAGAGACAGGGTTTTACCATGTTGGTCAGACTGGTCTTGAACTCCACCCGCCTCACCACCTCATCCACCACACTCGGCCAGTATGGCAAATTTAAATAGCTATAGGCCAGGCATGGTGACTCACATCCATAATCCCAGGACTCTGGGAGGCTGAGGCAGAAGAATCACTTGAGCTCAGGAATTCAAAACCAACATGAGCAACATAGCAGGACCTCATCTCTACTAAAAATAAAAATTAAAAAATTAGCCGCATGGTGGGCACACACCTGTAGTCCCAGTTACTGAGGAGGCTGAGGTGGGAGGATTACTTGAGTCCGGGAGATTGAGGTGGCAATGAGTTATGACAGAGCCACTACACTACAGCCTCGGAGACAGAGCAAGACCTTGTCTCAAAAAATTTATAAAAATTAAAAATTAAAATTAAATAGCTGTAGTATGTTTGCTGAACCAGGTAGATTAGAGAAAAAAAAAATGTGGTCCCTGCCCCAAGGAAACTTAAGAGTCTTATTGAGGAATCCTTCCCACCCCTTCCAAACCCATAAATGTAGACATCAGAGAAAAGAGAGAAGAGATTTTCTAAAACAAGAGTTAGGAACTTAAGGTAAATGCATTGGCTGTTTGGGGGCAGAAAAATGATGACTGGCTGGAAAGCTTTTTGAGTTTAAGGTAAAGTTATCTCATACATTAAAGTCCATATATGTATCACAAGCATCAGAAGCTATGGAAAGGTGCAATCCACAACTAGGAGTCAAGAAGCCTGTGTAACCTCGAGCAAGTCGCTTCACTCCACTGATCCAAAAATGGGCATAATAAGAAAGTTGGCAAAGTTGCCTGTGATGATTAAACAAGTAATGTGAAATCATTTGAAAGGTTTTACGTGACATACCAATTTAACATAAGAGGAAGCAACAATCATTCCTCTGACTGGAGCATAAATCCTGTGGTTCAACTTCCAAAGCCCAAACCTGACTCACCTTCTTAGCCTTGTTAACCCCCTCAACCAACCTGTGGTCACTGAGTAAGAGGAGACGAGTTATGCGTGAGGCTCCAGGGTTGGAGCAGTGACTACTTAGCCAGTTGTTCCATGTCTCAGTGGCTTCATCTATAAAATGGATGGTGTGGAATTCACTCAGGTATCCATAAGACAATGCAAGTCTGAGGAAGGGAGTGGAGATTTTACCAAAAATGCAGAAAATATTTACATAACCATCCCACCACCCAGGGATAAATAACCAAGGTCAAATATCATCACTTCCTGGACAACATAAATCATTTAATCTCTCGCTTTATAGATGGGAGAACTGAGACCCTGACAGATGAAGTGGGTTGTAGAAGTCTCAGAGCTAGTCATGGGCAGAGTTAAGACTAGGGCCCAAAGCCTCAGATTTCAAAGTCCAGTGACCTCTTTGCCAGATCATAGCATCACCCAAGGTTCCTGTATGACATGTTATCAACCCCAAGACACATTACAATTTAACCAACAACCAAATGTGGACTACGAGGAACTGTGAGACTCTAGGGGAAGCAGGGAAGCTGAGAGCTGGGGGAGCTGGGAAAGGTAAGGCTTCACTGAGGAGGTGCACTAAGTCCCAAAGGTACATAACAGAAAATTATGGAAATATTTCAGTAGCTGGTCTGGGGAATAAAGACCTGATGGATAAAACTCCCTCTAAGGAAGAGAAATAGGTTAGATTTACAAGGCCAGAAGGCTTTGTTTGAACATTCCTTGATTATATGCGATTTAGTCCTTTTGTTGTGACCTGAGTTTCTAACACTTGCTAATATTTTTAATTCCCTCATCTATTATGTCTCCCTATGAGACAGGTCCCTCTGCAGAGACCACATCCAGTTTAGTGGTTAAGTAGGTATCTGTGGACTCAGATTGACTAAATTCAAATCCTTGCTTTACCCTTTCACCAATCTGTACCTCTGTAAAACTGACCTAATATCATCACCCATTTCAGGAGGTTTTGTGAGGATTAAATGTGTATAAGCAGTCAACACTAATGGGTTTTTAATCACTTTATTTATTTATTTTTTGAACAGTCTCGCTCTGTCGCCCAGGCGGGAGTGCAGTGGCACAGTCTCGGCTCACTGCAACCTCTGTCACCCAGGTTCAAGCAATTCTCCTGCCTCAGCCTCCCAAGTAGCTGGGACTACAGACACGTGCCGCCAGGCCCAGCTAATTTTTTGTACTTTTAGTGGAGACTGGATTTCACCATGTTAGCAAGGCTGGTCTCGATCTCATGACCTCATCATCCACTGGCCGAGGCCTCCCAAAGAGCTGGGATTAGAGGCATAAGCGACTGTGCCCTAATCACTTTATTTATAATGTGTCCTTTTTTTTTTTTTTTTTTTGAGATGAAGTCTCACTCTGTTACCCAGGCTGGAGTGAGGTGGTGTACAGTCTCAGCTCACTGCAACCTCCGCCTCCTGGGTTCAAGCAATTCTCCTGCTTCAGCCTCCCTAGAAGCTGGGATTACAGGTGTGCACTGTATTTTTTTTGCATTTTTAGTAGAGATGGGGTTTTACCATGTTGGCCAGGCTGTTCTTGAACTCCTGACCTCAGATGATCCACCCGCCTCAGCCTCCCAAAGTGCTGGGATTACAGGCGTGAGCCACCACGCCTGGCCAACATGTCCTTTTTTATACATAAAGACTAGAAATTACCCAAGAATACTGCATGCAGTAATTATTGTTTTGCAAGAATTTTGTTACACGTGTGTGCATAAATGTCTTAAGTCATAATGTAAAATTTGTTTCTTACAGTGTTTTTTTTTAAAAATGTGAGAGACACTGAATACATAAGGCTTAGAACAACGCCTAGCACACGGTAAGCACTCTTACTGTGCTATAACTGTTAAATGTGTTTGTAGGGTTATATAAACTAATATGAAAGCACTTTGGAAAATATATCTAATAGCAACATAAGTTAAAGGCAAAAAGCCCTTCTTTTGTGTATCACACCCACACAATCAGAGCCCTGCTCAGGCACCTACTTGATTGGCCCACCGAAGAGGCCACAGACTGACGGACCTAACAGTCTGTCATGCTCTGACAATCTCTGCAGAGAAATGGAGGTTTGGTGCCAGAGTGTATTTATTTTTACCTGGTTGGGGTGTTGGGGTGGGGAAGGCCAGAGTCAAGCCCACGGGGAGCTGAGGGAAGCAAATGAGTCATACAGAGAACTGTTTGGTCCCCCAGAGCCAGGTAGACTCAAAAGTGCCACAGCCAAGGCCAGACTGACAGATACCTGAGTCTCTGGGCGGGCTGAATCACTTCCCCCTCCCTATCCTCACCAGACACCGCATAAGAGCATTTGAGACCGCCCATTACAACCTCCTATCAAGAAAAGCTGGAGCCACCAAACAGATACAAAAAGGGGCTGACTACAGAACAAAAGATTACCTGAAGGGTTCATTTAAATGACAAGCTCACCTAAACGTTTAAAATAGCATTTAAATTCCAAAACTCTGATTTACAGAAAAATCTGGAAAATGTGCTCACCAGTAAGGAAATCTGGAGGTCCATTCCCGAAACTGTGGGACCTTGAATTAGGCACTTCATCTTTAAGCGTCTTCCTCTGTTTAAAAAAGAGAGAGAGATAAGAACACCTACCTCAGAGGCTCATAGTAAAAATTAAACATAGGATGCGGTGAAATGCCTGGCATCGAATGTGCTGGCACTGGCCAATGCACAATAAACACCTGTCCCCTCTAAACTAAAAGTGAACACTAATTGTGTTAAACTGTTAATAAGATTCACCGGCCAACTGGCCTGTGAAAAAGTCAGAGGCATTATAGTCTCTTCACAGAAGTTGTCTTGCTTTTAAAAGCTTTATAAACCATCTCTTGTTCTCCCCAGCACAACAGACCATGCTAGGAAGTCTAGAAAAGCAGTTCTTTATCTTATTCCTTAAATTAAGCAGAGGTTTCTAAATGCTTTGGTACGGTGGGGACCCAAATTATCCTTTGATACTGCCCCCTATTATCCATTATTAAGCTTTAAAAGGGCGAGAGGCTAAATATTGTGCCTACATTTTACAGTTACTCGCGTTCCCGTTTCAAATTAAAGAGAGGAAAACGCGTTAAAATTAGGCCTCCGAGCTTCAGACCAGCCTGCGGGGTTTTTTTTAAATCCCGGAGGGATCATAAGACTAGCGGAGCGGGGAAGGCCCGGGGGAGGAAGGGGGGTGCATTCTAGAGCTTTCGGGCGGACCCCAATTTCTTGTTGGCGACAAATGCTAGCCACGTGTCGCCATTTTGTCTTCAAGAAACATGGCGGCCGCCCCGCGGGGAAAGAACGGGAGAGGCGGAGTAGCGCCACGTTGGCCGCTTTCCCTGAGGAATTCTGAAGCACGTTGCGCACGGACCCTTTCTGGTCTGGCTTAGGCCAAGGGGAAAAGGCAGCAATCACAACTCGTAGACCAGCGTCTCGAGCGACACTTCCTCAGCGGGAGGAACCCGCAGCAAAGGCCTTCCAAGATGGCGGGCCCTGGCGGGGCCGCCCCCGGAGATCGGGGCGCGGTGGCTGCGCCCATCGGCTTGAAAGACAGCTATGGGAGCCCAGACCACGCGGGAAAAGCCGCAGAAACGCCCTGAAGCCCTGGTCGGCACCCCCCGAACAAAGAGGCCTCCACAGGCGCACACTATTGTTTCTAATGTCGCACAAGGGTGCAGCGGTGGAAACGACGCAAGGGCAGGAGGTGGGGTTTCTGTGGCTTTAACTGAAACTTGTGAAACGCAAACAAAGCATTATGTAAATGGACGCCATTCTTTTTAGTACCATGTTTCTAGCACGCCCCACAAACAGCAGAGCCGCGATTCGGGTGGCGGCCGTGACTCGGTTTCGATCTTTCTGCCCACCGACCGCCGCCGGGGGGTCAGGGGCGGGGGTGGGGGTGGGGGTTCACGCGGGGCGCCCGCGCGCACCCGCTCCGCAGGCCTCGCCTCGCCGCCCCTCCCCCCCGGAAGAAGGCAGGCGCCCCTCCCGTTCCCCCCCACACTCTCGCGCACGCGCCCTGATCACCTCACGCGCACGTTTTAAACCCGCGGCGTCCCGGCTGGTGCCTGCAGTTTCCGCTGGGGCTGCCCGTGTCGCTCCGTGTGGGAATCCCTTATGTAGAGCAGGAAAATAATGTCTGTCTACCATACACAACACTAGTATTTTCAGTCACCTGCCAGTGCCGTTAGAGTTAATAAAATACGTATTCATTTTAAAACTTTGCCGGACTCACAGCTTCGCCCCCATAGTGCGCTTCGTTCTCACTACAGCAGTGTCAAAAAGGTTTTTTTTAAGGACCATGTGAGGGTTGGCGCAATCTTGTGACCTAAAAAAGACGGGTCCTCATTTTTTTTCAAGGGGTCCTGCGCAGCAAGCACTTCCGGGGTCAGAGGGTACGCGGGGTTGAAAGCGGGCTTCCCGCCCCGCCCAGACCGCCGAGGCTGCCGCCGGAGTCGCCACCGCCGCGCCCTCGCCCACCCGCCAGCCCGCTGCTCCCGGCCCCGCTCGCCCCCTCCGCCGCCGCCACCCGCCCCTGAGACTACGCTGCGGCCTCCCGCCCGCTCCCGCTCGCTCCCGCGGCCCTCGCTCGCCTCGCGCCGGCAGTTTTGGGCCTACACCTCCCCTCCCCCCGCCAGCCGCCAAAGACTTGACCACGTAACGAGCCCAACTCCCCCGAACGCCGCCCGCCGCTCGCCATGGATGCCGGTGTGACTGAAAGTGGACTAAATGTGACTCTCACCATTCGGCTTCTTATGCACGGAAAGGAAGTAGGAAGCATCATTGGGAAGAAAGGGGAGTCGGTTAAGAGGATCCGCGAGGAGAGTGGCGCGCGGATCAACATCTCGGAGGGGAATTGTCCGGAGAGGATCATCACTCTGACCGGCCCCACCAATGCCATCTTTAAGGCTTTCGCTATGATCATCGATAAGCTGGAGGAAGATATCAACAGCTCCATGACCAACAGCACCGCGGCCAGCAGGCCCCCGGTCACCCTGAGGCTGGTGGTGCCGGCCACCCAGTGCGGCTCCCTGATTGGGAAAGGCGGGTGTAAGATCAAAGAGATCCGCGAGAGTACGGGGGCGCAGGTCCAGGTGGCGGGGGATATGCTGCCCAACTCCACCGAGCGGGCCATCACCATCGCTGGCGTGCCGCAGTCTGTTACCGAGTGTGTCAAGCAGATCTGCCTGGTCATGCTGGAGACGCTCTCCCAGTCTCCGCAAGGGAGAGTCATGACCATTCCGTACCAGCCCATGCCGGCCAGCTCCCCAGTCATCTGCGCGGGCGGCCAAGATCGGTGCAGCGACGCTGCGGGCTACCCCCACGCCACCCATGACCTGGAGGGACCACCTCTAGATGCCTACTCGATTCAAGGACAACACACCATTTCTCCGCTCGATCTGGCCAAGCTGAACCAGGTGGCAAGACAACAGTCTCACTTTGCCATGATGCACGGCGGGACCGGATTCGCCGGAATTGACTCCAGCTCTCCAGAGGTGAAAGGCTATTGGGCAAGTTTGGATGCATCTACTCAAACCACCCATGAACTCACCATTCCAAATAACTTAATTGGCTGCATAATCGGGCGCCAAGGCGCCAACATTAATGAGATTCGCCAGATGTCCGGGGCCCAGATCAAAATTGCCAACCCAGTGGAAGGCTCCTCTGGTAGGCAGGTTACTATCACTGGCTCTGCTGCCAGTATTAGTCTGGCCCAGTATCTAATCAATGCCAGGCTTTCCTCTGAGAAGGGTATGGGGTGCAGCTAGAACAGTGTAGGTTCCCCTCGATAACTCCTTTCTGCTGTTTTCCCATGATCCAACTGTGTAATTTCTGGTCAGTGATTCCAGGTTTTAAATAATTTGTAAGTGTTCAGTTTCTACACAACTTTATCATCCGCTAAGAATTTAAAAATCACATTCTTTGTTCAGCTGTTAATGCTGGGATCCATATTTAGTTTTATAAGCTTTTCCCTGTTTTTAGTTTTGTTTTGGGTTTTTTGGCTCATGAATTTTATTTCTTGTTTGTCGATAAGAAATGTTAAGAGTGGAATGTTAATAAATTTCAGTTTAGTTCTGTAATGTCAAGAATTTAAGAATTAAAAAAACGGATTGGTTAAAAAATGCTTCATATTTGAAAAAGCTGGGAATTGCTGTCTTAAACTCTTTGTTGGTGCTTTTTTTTCCTCCCCTTTTAGCCTGAGGTGTTTGGAGGGAGGAGGGAGAAGGGTGGGCCCATCCTTGGTATTCTCTCAAGCTCTTCTCACCTTATCGGTAAGATTCCATTCCCCCTGTGCCCCAACAAAGGAACATGGCAGGCTGGGCCTGCTTTGGGATGTTTCCAGAGACAGAGGGGCTCAAGTTCCAGAGAGAGGCCTCTGCCCATTTCTCTGGTAGAAACAGGGTTTTCTCGAGGGGGAAAGGTGTGCCCACTCAGTAGGACCTCTGAATGGCAGAGCATCCTCTCCATCTAACCAGTACCCCCACCCCCACCTCACATGATAAATTTAGGAACAAAAAAATATTCCGAGGTGGGAGGAGCCTGGGGAAGGGTTATGGGGGAGGGAAGGGAAGAGAAGGGAGGGCAATGGGGGGGGTGTATTAGGGGCCTGGAGGAGGGCAACAGCTGCAGGGTGGTGGTGGGAATAGAGGGGTCGTGGGCAGCAGGGGTGGGAAGGGGGAGGGGATGGTACCAACAAGACACACGTGTCAAGCATGCACCTGTGGCAAGCAGCCTGTCAGAGGATGTTATTACACCTGCCAAGTGGTGTATCCAGAAACAAAAGAGGCCCAGTTTCCAGTTCTTCAGCTGTGTGCAATGTTTAGAGAATCGCTATACCAGGAAATAATCCTACCTTAATGGGTCAGTCTTAACAGGCAGGAATGTAGACTGATGTACTGACTATAACCTAAGAAGATCTGGGTGTTAAAGATGCAGATTCCTGTGTCCCACCCCAAAACTAATCAGCTGCATTTTTAACGCCCCAAAGGAGTCTTAGATTTGAATGCCACTGATTGTCTTCAGTGGAGGAAGATCCTGCTGTGAAGGCGTAGCAACCTCACACCCACATCAGCCAATGGGACAGACCTGACCTGATGAGAGAAGGAAAACTGCTAGGCAAAGGCAACATTAGAAACAATAGTACCCGAAAATAGAGCCTGAGATGAGGGAAAGAAGAAACAATAGTATCAAACAATGGACTGCTAGGTGCCAAAGTGGGTAATTCAAACCCCAGCCACTATGGGAGATCACTCATGGCAAAGAGAAGTTATTGTGGGAGGGAAGTATTATCTGCAGTAAATATTTGTTGAGGCTTATTTTCTACAGGACATCTTCCTGAGGTACAGGCCTGTTTTCTGAGAGTCCCTGGAGGTTAAGATTGGGGTCTGCCATGCACCTCACACTATGGCCATGCAGGGTTGGTTAGGGAAGCAGTCACTGAAAGGAGCCCAAATTTGCTCTCGCATTTGAGTTCTGCCTCTTATTCATGGCTTTGGGCAAATTGTTTAATCTCTGTAAACAAAGATGTTAAAAGTAACACCTCCTGGGCTTGTGAAAATAAGATGAAAGCATGTATGTAAGACAGAACAGTGCTTAGAACACTAAATTTCAGTGTACTCTGGATTATAAAAATCCAAAAGGCCCATTTCTAGGGGCTGAGGGTAGGCCACAACATCTGGGCAGAGAAGACATGATTAAAAAGTAGGGAACAAAGCAATGTGTATTAAATGAGTTTAACTGAGAGGCCAAGACAGGTGGGGAGGGAGGGAGACCTAGTGAAGACCCAGAAGTGGGAACCATGCCTTCTGGGAACAATGAGCACAAATCCAAATCAAGGCAGGAGTGGATAGTAAGCTTGAACCCTCAAACACCAAGCTGAATAGTCTGTAAAGAACCCCTGAAATGCTGGGTGAAGCAGTTCAAACGCCTTATGAAAAGCAGGCCTTGATACGAAAAATTATGCTGGGTGTGGTGGCTCATGCCTATAATTCCAACACTTTGGGAGGCCGAAGTAGGCAGATCACTTGAGCTCAGGAGTTTGAGACGAACCTGTGCAACATGGCAAAACCTCGTCTCTACAAAAAAAAAAAAAAAGAAAAATTAGCCAAGTGTGGTGGTGTGCACCTGTAGTCCCAGCTACTGGGGAGGCTGAGGTAGGAAGATCACCCTGCACCTGGAAGGTAGGTCGAGGCTGCAGTGAGCTATGATCACACCAGTGCAGTCAGCCTGGGCAACAGAGCAAGAACCTGTCTCAAGAAAAGTAGGCCTCAAACTTTCCTGAACCTCCTCACTGTATCTTATATTGGGGAAAGCTGGCAATAATTTGTAAAATAATGATTTAGGAAGCAAGGCAAAATGAATTGCTACTTGAAGAGATGAAAGGCAGGAATAGCAGTTGCCAAAGTACCTCAAGGAAGAAGCAGGCTCTAATATAGGCTGGCAAGTGGTATCAACAGGAATGCAAGGAAAGGAGCTAGTCAATGCAGAGAAATTGAAACTAGATGTGGAGGCCAGAGAAAGATGTAAAGACAGGGGACAGTGAATTCAGGCATGGTGATAGAAGTAGATGCATACAGAAATATTCAACAAGTAGGTAGAAACAGGAGACGACTCTGACGCGAAGTCAGAGCTGCATAAGGACAGAGGTAAATGAGGGGAAAGGACTAGAGATGAAGTTTTGGGGTATCTTATTGGGTCGAAGAACCTGGTTTTCTTGGTCACTGCATATTCTAGTTCCTGTCACCATACTGACACATAGCAGGGACTCAACAAATATTTGTAAAGTGTGTATGGAAGAGGCAGCCAGTGAGGACCGAAGGAATAGTTGAAGCAGCAGGTGAGAAATCGGGAGAGTGCCCTTGAGAGAAGTCAAAGAGGAAGAGTCCAGGGCTGACAGAGTGACAATAATGCTGTAAGGTGGTTATTTCACAGATTTGATCGAACACCTACTGTGGGCAAAGTACTCTGAACTACAGCGTGCTATTGTGGTGCACTTGGAAGATGTCTAGTAGCTGATTATAGTTAGAATATGATCTTTGGTAAAGGGAGGCAGAGGAGGTGGAAGAAGCCATAAAATTATCTGGGGCTAAATTATCACCAGCCTTGAATGCCATAACAAAGGCTTTGAGCTTCCTACTGAAAATCAGTGGTCTCCAAACATTTTCTTAAAGTGTAGGCCTTCAATAGCAAGTCTTTAGCATATACCTTTATAACATGTTTGTTTACTTATAAATTATATAGGTAGGCTAATCCTCATGCTTATATATAAGCTATATATAAGCAGAATTCTACATATGATATGCATTATAAATACAAAAATTAAATATTTGTCTAAAAACAAGTGAAATTTCTTATGAATGAGACAAGAGAAATTTTTCTAATTGAAATCTTATTTATGCATTTATTTATTTATTCTGAGACGGAGTCTCACTGTTACCCAGACGAGTGCCTCAGCTCACTGCAACCTCTGCCTCCTGGCTTCAAGCAGTTCTCCTGCCTCAGCCTTCCAAGTAGCTAAGATGACAGGTTCCCACCACCATGCCCAGCTAATTTTTGTATTTTTGTATTTTTATTTTTTTCATGTCAGATGGGTAATGTGCCAACGTCATAACAAGGTTTAAGGGTGGCACATCTCACACAAGCATGTGAACACCCAATCATCATGCTCATGAACTACAAAAGGATCAAATTTTTGTATTTTTAGTAGAAACGAGGTTTCACCATGTTGGCCAGGCTTGTCTTGAACCCCTGACCTCAGGTGATCTGCCTGGCCTCGGCCTCCAAAAGTGCTGGGATTACAGGTGTGAGCCGCCTTGACTGGCATAAATTATTTTTTTTGAGACAAGGTCTCACTCTGTCACCCACGCTAGAGTGCAGTGGCATAGTCACGGCTTACTGCAACCTCAACCTCCCAGACTCAGCTGATCCTCCCACCTCAGCCTCCTGGGTAGCTGGGACTGCAGGTGTGTGCCAACATGCCCGGCTAATTTTTGTATTTTTTTTTAATAGAAACAGGGTCTCACTATATTGCCCAGGCTGGTCTCGAACTCCTGAGCTCAAGCAATCCACCTACCTTAGCCTCCCAAAGTGCTGGAATTACAAGTGTGAGTTACTGTGCCTGGCTGAAATCCAAATCTTTTTTTTTTTTAGACGGAATCTCGCTCTGTTGACCAGGTTGGAGTGCAGTGGCGCAATCTCAGCTCACTACAACCTCTGCCTCACAGGTTCAAGCACTTCTCTGCCTCAGCCCCCAGAGTAGCTGGGATTACAGGTGCCTGCAACCACACCCAGCTAATTTTTGTATTTTTAGTAGAGACGGTTTCACAGTCTTGTCCAGGGTGGTCTTGAACTCCTAACCTCGTGATCCATCCACCTTGGCCTCCCAAAGTTCTGGGATTACAGGCGTGAGCCACCGCTCCCAGCCCAATTTCTAAATCTTAATAGTTTTGTTGTTGTTGTTGTTGTCGTTGTTGTTTTTCAGAATGAGTTTAGCTCTATCTCCCAGGCTAGAGTGAAGTGGTGCAATCCTGGATCACTGCAACTTCTGCCTCCCAGGTTCCAGCAATTCTGCCTCAGCCTCCCAAGTAGTTGGGATTACCGGTGCGCACCACCACATTTGGCTAATTTTTGTATTTTTAGTAGAGATGAGGTTTCACCATGTTGGCTAGGCTGGTCTCAAACTCCTGACCTCAGGTGATCCACTCGTCTCGGCCTCCCAAAGTTCTGGGGTTACAGGCGTGAACCACCATGCCTGACCAATCTTAATAGTTTTTTTTACCCCCTTCACCCCTGTTCTTTCAGACACCAAAGGAATTCTTGGGAAAACAATTTCAGTGGAATGAGTATGCTTGGGGAGCAGAATTTCAGAAGAGTGATGTGGGGAAGACAATTTGCAGCAGGAGAGGAGGGCATAGTGGGTGAGGGAATGGAGGCAAGGGTATCCACTGCTCAAATACTTGATGGTGCAAAGAAGTCAAAAACTTGAGCGGGAGAATTGGGGAAAAGATTGTTTTGTTTTATTGGTTTTGAAAGGAACCTCACTAAAGGCAGATAATAAGGAATCAATAGTAAGCTGAATGTTAAAGGTACAGGTAAGAAAAGGCTATGACTCTATCCATAGTCAGTTCGACTGTTGGAATTGAACTCTGTCCTCTCTTCCATAGGAAGTTGCATCTCAGAATTCCTCTCCTTTGGCCTTTCTCTTTGGCGCAGCTTGAACATGTCCTGTCCTCTTCTGGATGGAGGGCTGGAAATTGATGAGGCCCCTAGGCAGTTGCTGTTTCTTGTCACAGCCTCGTTCCTGCTACCAGCTGTTGGGCCACAGCCACTGCCATAGTTGGGAAGAACCCCAACAGGTTGACAAACACCTGTTGTGTCACAGCCATAGTAGTTGTATCATGTGTTTAGACTCCCCCAGTCCCCAATCCCCTCCTTTGCCCCACACAAATATAGACACACGTACACACGCACACATGTACATGACCACCACGTGCTCCCCTCCAGCCAGTAGTTTGGACAGTGAATCATATGTGACCTGAAAAGTAAGCAGTATTTACCAAGAGCTTGAGGTTTGTGAGTTGAACCCACCTCACCCTTGCTACTCTTGGCTATCCCAAGTGGTTAACCACATACTGTCCAGCATCTCTGGCCTGCCACCTCCTGCCAGTGAGACAGCACCCAGCCAGATGTACAAATAGGCAGTCACAGCAAGAGAAGCCTTCCACTACCAAGTCCTCTGGTCACCTCACCTAGCCTGGCCACCTGAGAGGCCCTCCTAAAATTCAAATCTAAACACGTGTCCCCCAATCAAAGGCCTTCCAGTCCCTCCTCACCCCCATGGTCTATGAAAGAAAACCCAAACTGTTCAGCACAGCTTTCTAGGCCCTTGAACATCTGTTCCCTACCAGCCTCCCCAGTGCAAGGCCCACCAGTCTCCTGCCACTACCTTCAGCCTTCTGTACAAAATAACTGGCAGTTCCCCCAAAGTCATTCTGTATGGGCATCCTTGCCTGTGGGACATCATTATTTCTTCACCCTTCTGATCCTGTCTGTGCTCTTCTTCCTTACCTGCCTGGGGTGCTGGGGCTCCTGCTCTTTCAGCAGCAACATTCTGCAAGGAAAATCACCTGTGCTGAGACTGGGAGACCTGAGTTCTAGTCCTGGCTCTGGTATCAGCTCACTGGGAGAGCTTGGACAAATTCCTCTCTTTGTGGGTTTTAGTCCTCCATCTGAGAAGACGGGGTAAGTTCAGACCCATGATTCTCTGGCTGCTTTAGAAAATAAGGCTTCCTTTGTGGGCACCCATCCCAGCTTCTGCCTCCTGCCACAGGGCTGACTTCTGACACACAGGCCTTCTGTAAGCACTCTAAGAGAGAAAAGCGGAAGTTGACAAAAAACTGGCAGCAACAAGCCCCAGCTTGGCATTTTGGGTAACTATTCATGGGCACTTGATTGAGGAGGAAGTAGAAAGGAAGAACTTCAGAGAGATTTGCTCGGAACATACCTGATCTATCGTGCCTGTCACTTCAGACTTTTTCTTATTTTATTTATTTATTTTTATTTTTAATTTAATTTAATTTTTTTGTTCTTTTTTGAGACAGAGGCTCACTCTGTCGCCAGACTGGAATGCAGTGGCATGATCTTGGCTCACTGAAACCTCTGCCTCCTAGGTTCAAGCAATTGCCCTGTCTGTGCCTCCCAAGTAGCTGGAATTACAGGCATGCACCACCACGCCTGGCTAATTTTTGTATTTTTAGTAGAGATGGGGTTTCATGATATTGGCCAGGCTGTTCTCAAACTCCTGACCTTGGGTGATCCACCTGCCTTGGCCTCCCAAAATGCTAGAATTACAGCTGTGAGCCACCTCGCCAGCCTTCTTTCTTATTTATTTATTTATTTAGAGGCAGGGTGTCACTCTGTTACACAGGCTGGAGTGCAGTGGTACAATCTAGGCTCACTGTAACCTCCGCCTCCCAGGTTCAAGTGATCCTCCCACCTCAGCCTCCCGAGTAGTTGGGACTACAGTTGTGAGGCACCACACTGGCTGGGTTTTTTTTTTTTTGGTATTTTTTGTAGAGACAGGGTTTTACCATGTTACCCAGGCTGGTCTTGAACTCCTGGGCTTAAGCGATCCACCTGCCTCAGCCTCCCAAAGTGCTAGGATTATATGTGTAAGCCACCACGCCCAGCCTGCCCAATTTTTAAATCAAGAAAGCAATATATGAAGCCTAGCATGATGGCTGACACCTATACTCCCAGCACTTTGGAAGGTGAAGGCAGGAGGATGAGTTGAGGCCAGGAGTTAGAGACCAGTCTGGGCAACATAGCGAGACCTTGTCTCTATTGTATTTTAGAAAAACAAAAATTTAAAGGCCAGGAACAGTGGTTTATGCCTATAATCCCAGCACTTTGGGAGGCCAAGGCAAGAAGATCAGTTGAGGCCAGGAGTAGACCTCGTCTCTATTATATTAAAAAAAAAAAAAAAGAGAAAGAAAAAAGCCCGGACGCGGTGGCTCACGCCTGTAATCCCAGTACTTTGGGAGCTGAGCAAGGCGGATTACAAGGTCAGGAGATCAAGACCATCCTAGCCAACACGGTGAAACCCTGTCTCTACTAAAAATACAAAAAAATTAGCTGGGTGTGGTGGCGAGCACCTGTAGTCTCAGCTACACAGGAGGCTGAGGCAGGAGAATCTTGTGAACCCGGGAGGCAGAGGTCACAGTAAGCCGAGATTACACCACTGCACTCCAGCCTGGGCGACAGAGCAAGACTCTGTCTCAAAAAAAAAAAAAATCCTTGTTGCTATTAACATCCTCTATTCTTTGTTGTATGCATATATAAATATACTACTTTTCAATATATATAGACACAGTATATGTGTCTATATATATGTACATATATATATATAGAGAGAGAGAGAGAGAGAGACAATATATAAATAAACTTTTTTTTTTTTGAGACAGAAAAAAGTATCGCCCAGGCTGGAGTGCAGTGGTGTGATCTTGGCTCACTGCAATCTCCGCCTCCCGGGTTCAAGCAATTCTCCTGCCTCACCCTCCTGAGTAGCTGCAATTACAGGTGCTCACCACCCCACCTAGCTAATTTTTGTATTTTTAGAAGAGATGGGGTTTTACCATGTTGGCCAGGCTGGTCTTGAACTCCCAACCTCAAGTGATCCACCCGCCTTGGCCTCCCAAAGTGCTGGGATTACAGGTGTGAGCCACCCTGCCCAGCCAAATTCACCATTTTAAAGTGTACAATTTAGTAGTTTTTAGTATATTCACAAGATTGTGTAATCATCATCACTATCTTATGCCAGTCATTTTCATCACCCCAAAAAGTAACCTTTTTCATCTATTACCAGTCCCTTCCATCCTCCCTCACCTCCCGTCTCCACCCCCAAGTCTCTGGCAAGCACTAATCTACTTTCTGGCTCTATGAATTTGTTTATTCTGCACATTTCATATAAATAGAATTATACAATATGTGGCCTTTTGTGTCTGACTTCTTTCATTTAGTATAAGTTTTCAAGGTTTGTCCCTGTTGTAGCATGATTCAGTACTTTTCTTTCTTTTTTTTTTTTTTTTGAGATGGAGTTTCGATCTTCTTGCCTAGGCTTGAGTGCAATGGCACAATCTGCTCTCCGCCTCCCAGATTCAAGCGATTCTCCTTCCTCAGCCTCCCTAGTAGCTGGGACTACAGGCATGTGCTACCACGGCCCACTAGTTTTGTATTTTAGTAGAGACAGGATTTCTCCATGTTGGTCAGGCTGGTGTCAAACTCACGACCTCAGGTGATCCACCCAAAGTGCTGGGATTACAGGCAAAAGCCACCGCGCCCAGCTAATTTTTGCTTTTTTAGTAGCGATGGGGTTTCACCATGTTGGCCAGGATGGTCTCTATCACTTGACCTGGTGATCACCCACCTTGGCCTTCCAAAGTACTGGAATTATAGGCATGAGCCACCATGCCTGGCCTAATTTTTTGAATTTTTAATAGAGATGAGGTTTCGCCATGTTGCCCAGGCAGGTCTCAAACTCCTGGCTTAAATGATCCGCCCGCCTTAGTCTCCCAAAGTGCTGGGATTACAAACGAGCCACCATGCCCAGCCACTTTTTTTTTCTTTTTTTTTTTTTACTGTAGCCATTTTTGGGGGTGTAAAGTAACACCTCATTGTGGTTTTGACCTGCAGTTCCCTAATTGAGTGTCTTTTCATTTGCTTATTTTCCATTTATATACCTTTTTTTTTCTACTCAGTCTCACTATTGTCCACGGGGCTGGAGGGCAATGGCGTAATCTCAGCTCACTGCAACCTCTGCCTGCCAGGTTCAAGCGATTCTCCTGTCTTAGCCTCCCAAGTAGCTGGGATTACAGGCACCTCCCACCACACCCAGCTAATTTTTTGTATTTTTAGTGGAGACGGGGTTTTACCATGTTGGCCAGGCTGGTCTCAAACTCCTGACCTCTGGTGATCCACCCACCTCAGCCTTCCAAAGTGCTGGGATTATAGGCATAAGCCACCACGCCCAGCCAATTTATGTATCTTCTTTGGAGAAATGTTTATTAACATCCTCCCCAACTTGGGCAACATAGTGAAAACTCATCTCTACCAAAAATGTTAAAAGTGAAAAAAAAAAAATTAGCTAGGTGCCATGGTATGTGCCTGTGGTCCCAGCTACTCGGGAGGCTGAGGCAGGAGAATTGCTTGAACCCAGGAAGTGGAGAGTGCAGTGAGCCGAGATTGCGTCAACACACTCCTTCCTGGGCAACAGAGCGAGACTCCATCTCAAAAAAATAAAATAAAATAAAATCCTTTGCCCATTTAAAAAATTCAGTTGTCTTTTTATTATTGAATTGTAAGAGTTCTTTATATATTCTATATGCTAGAACCTTATTAGACACATAATTTGTAGATATTTCTCCCATTCTGTGAGTTGTCATAACTTTTGTCCTTGAAGCACAAATGTTTTTAATTTTAATAAAGACCAATTTTTTCTTTTTTCTTCGTCTTTATTTTTGGTAGGGGCTGCTTGTGCTCGTATTGTCATATGTAAGAAACCATTGCCTGATTTAGGTCATGAAGATTTATACTCATGCTTTCTTTTATGAGTTTTATAGTGTAATAACTAGACCTGCGAAACTCTTAGACGAAAACACTAAAAAAGAAAACAAAAATATAAATCTTCATGATCTCAGATTTAAGTCTCTGATTCATTTTATGTTAATTTTTTTATATGGCATAAAAGTCCAAATTCGTTCTGTTGCATGTGGATATCCAGTTGTGCCAACATCATTTGTTGAAAAGACTATTCTTTCATTATTTTCTATTTTTTCCCCATTTTTTACCTTAAGAATTTGTGAACATTTTCACTACAATAAATACTACAATTTTGTGGTCTTTTTATATATTAATCATATGTCATTTTTTTAACCTCTCTCCTGTTTATGTACATTTGTTTGTACATTTTTCTTTTTTTTTTTTTTCTTTTTTTTAAACTCAGTCTCGCTCTGTCACCCGGGCTGGAGTGCAGTGGCACAATATCAGCTCACCTGAGTTCAAGTGGTTCTCCTGCCTCAGCCACCCTGGTAGCTAGAACTACAGGTACCCGCCACCACGCCCGGATAATATTTGTATTTTTAGTAGAGATGAGGTTTCTCCATGTTGGCCAGGCTGCCCTAGAACTCCTGACTTCAAATGATCGGCCCACCTTGGCCACCCAAAGTGCTGGGATTACAGATGTGAGCCACAAAACCTGGCCTTGATTCTTTTCTTTTCTTTTCTTTTTTCCTTTTTTTTGAAATGGAGTCTCATCACTTCTCGACCTTTTGGCTAAGATCAAGTGTGAAATGGAGTCTCACTCTGTCATCCAGGCTAATGCAATGGCACAATCTCCACTTACTGCAACCTCTGCCTCCCAGGTTCAAGTGACTCTCCTGCCTCGGCCTCCCGAGTAGCTGGGATTACTGGTGTGCGCCACCACACCTGGCTAATTTTTGTGTTTTTAGTAGAGACAAGGTTTTGCCATGTTGGCCAGGCTGGTCTTGAACTCCTGACTTCAGGTGATCCACCCACCTTGGCCTCCCAGAGTGCTGGGATTACAAACATGAGTCACCGCGCCCAGCCTTGTTTTTTTTTTTTTCTGTTTTGTTTTTGAGATGGAGTCGCTTTGTTGGCCAGGCTGGAGTGCAGTGGCACAATCTTGGCTCACTGTAACCTCAGCCTCCAAGGTTGGAGCAATTCTCCTGCCTCAGCCTCCCGAGTAGCTGGGATTACAGGCATGTGCCACTATGCTTGGCTAATTTCGCATTTTTAGTGGAGATGGGGTTTCTCCATAT
>CAUYLG010051453.1:0-14216 GCA_963573385.1 Cacajao melanocephalus | reverse complement strand
TTTTTTTTTTTTTTTTTTTTTTTTTTTTTTTTTTTTTTTTTTTTTTTTTTTTTTTTTTTTTTTTTTTTTGAGGCAGAATCTGGCTCTGTTGCCCAGGCTGGAGTGCAGTGGCATGATCTTGGCTCACTGCAACCTCTGCCTCCTGGATTCAAGTGACTGCCCTTCCTTAGCCTCCAGAGTAGCTGAAATTATGATCATTTCTCCCCCTGCTCTAAAGCAGAAATATTTCTGGATTTCTCAGGAAGCAATTCACTAGTTGATGAATTATCTAATCTTTTTGTTTTTCTTTAATCTCTTTCCATTTCTTGTTGTCATTTCTCTTTAGGCTAGAAAAAGGGTGAGAAGGGCATATTAAAAAGTTCCCCTAGGTAGGTCTAGAAAAGGCTGAATTAAATTGTGAGACTTTTCTGTTATATCTCATTGACTGCAAATGAAATTGTACTTATAATAATTGAATCTGATATCTGGAAAAGTATAATATGGTAAGGTAGCCTAACCTCCCACCCAATAATATTTTGTTTCAAATCTTCAAATGCTTTTTAAAGAGGCTATTGGATCTAATATTTGCCAAAGCAGTAAATCATTTACTATCATAATAACCACCATAGTAATAATAGTATTCATAATAATAAAATAATATTACTGCTATTTAATGAGTATTGACTGTATACTGGGCACTGCATTTAGTAATGAACGTAATTGCTATGAGGCAGATAATACTACTATTCTCCATTATATACCTCTATTCAATGAAATATTTTCTCTTTTATGCAAAGTTACAATGAAGAATCTTATCATTTATACAAAATAGCAATTATGCCTAGAATAACTTCATCCTGGTTGTCATTCTGCATTCAACTATACTGCACTCCTTCTTTCAATGGCATCATTTTGTGATAATTTTTAAAAACAAGTGTATTTTCCCCCAAATTTTCTTTTCCCCTATAATCATCTCTGTTTCTTCTGTCCATTATATTTTTCTCCACCTATGCATTGTCTTTAGGATTTCAATATCTCTCTTATACCATGCTTCTCACAACTGAACATAGCATTACAAATATAATCATGCAATTGTATTTAATTTTCACTCTACTGTTGAAAACCAGGTTTTATACAATTGAACAGTGTTCCACATACTGTGTTCAGATGCTGTTTGAAGTTTGGGAACAAGTTCTAAGACCTAAAAATCTTTGGTTGAGTTATGGACATTTTAATTAATAAATAACTTACTTTGTCACTAAGTGAAAATATGCACCTAGTTAGAAAAATTAATATCCAATTAGTAGTATAAAAGACCAAATAATATATCTAATAAGAGATAAAGGTGAAGAGTATACCAGCTTCTCTGTACTGATTTTGCAATCTGTGTGAATATAAATTTGTTTCAACATTAAAACTTAAAAGGAAAATTCCCAGTGTTAGTAAGCATGTAGATATAAGCAAATATTCTCTTGCAAACTACCAATACAAGTAAGTCTAGTTGTTACAACAGGTTAGAGCTAAATTTAGTAGTAAGCATTTAAGGCCTTAAAAATGTATATACTATGATCATAAATTCCACATAGAGAAGTTAATCCTGAAAAACTTACAGTGAATGTGTTACATATTTATCTACATATATTATTCTATTGTTATTTGTAGTATCAAATTATTAGAAATTGCCAACTTTAGGGAAATAAATGAATAATTATAACTATGAAACAATGTATTATTTTACATAATGTTATAAACATGTGTAAAGTACACTTTATTTTAAAATTTTGAAACACATGCCTTAAACATTTAACACTTTATTTAAATGTTTATAAGATAATTTCAAGCACCACTATGATCACTTTACACATATTAATATGCTTATCCTCCTTATAGCTCCACGGAGGGAGTATAATTAAAATCTTCATTTTAGTGATGACAAAAATGAGGCACAGAGAGGTTAAACAAGTTGTTCAAGGTCACGTAACTTCAGTGGCAGGATTTGATGCAGGCTGTCTGGCTCTAGAGCCTATACTTCTAGCAATCACATTTACTTTGTTTACCAAAAATCACATGAAAAAATAGGAATTTTTATGCTATTACTATGTGATCTGGCAAAGAAAACAGGGTTGCAATTTTTAATCAATGTCAGCACTAACACTTTTAGTATGAAAAGCAGGAGCAAATAAGCCCTTACTACCCTCACTATCACTTTAGAGGATTTTACAAATTGCATATGGGGTGGAAATTAAAAAAAAAAAAAGGGAAAAGAAAATCCGTTGGTGATATTATTTGCAATTAAAGCAAAGAATAGTAGGCATATAGAGACTAATGTTATTTCTTACAAAACTTGTTATTATAATTCTAATTGTTATTTGCATATAACAAAAAATTAGGGTTGAAGGCTTAAAGATAGGCTCAGTAGTTTAACAAAAACAAAACTACAGCAGTGAGAGAGTCCTTAGCTTTTTATATTGAGTGGAAGGAAAACACAACAGAGAAAATCTGCCCCATAGGATAGAGAAGAAAACATATTTAAGTAATCTTATTAGGCCCTTTGTTCAATTTAAAGAATCAGTTCACTAAAGTGTGCTGTGTGACTTATGTTATAAATTTAGTTTCTTACCAGTACAGACTAAGATATTTCAAAGCACAAAAGCTAAATGAACAAGTATTTTTGCACTTAATGAAGTTGCTTTGCGTATGTATAAAATTATTGTTAATCCTATGGTTCGCTTTTAATACAAAGCAGGGTAAAAAGGAAACAAATAATTTTATTTCATATTACTTTTGAGATAAAAATAAGACCAATTCTGCAAAGCACGTATCAGCAATGTGCCAGTAATTTTTAACTGCTGAATACATTCATAGTCACTGCTATCTCTCAATACCTGCCAGAAACCCAATGGGCCAATAGAAAACAGTCATTATCTTAAAGGGATATTCTTCACCAGCCTTTGTACAAATCCCCAGTTATGTTCACGTACATACTCTGGCGTTTCTCAGACCTCACCAGTTTCATGGGCCAGAGCAATGTCACTATTCACTGTTACGTTTTCCCCAAGACTGCAGGATTAACAGCCTCCACCTCTTTGGGGATCCCCAGGGAAAGATGGTGCCTCAGCAATGGTCAGTCTTTGCCTGGCCTTTTCCTCTCTCCTACTCTAGCTGCTTCTTTATAGATTTTTATCGTCCTGCTTATTTCAGGTCACTCTTCATGCCTTTTGCTGAGGTATCCGTACTGCGAATGAGGGAATGTGTTCTCTTTCCGGGTCCACAAGGGGGCGTAGTTTTAAGGGCAAGAACTTCCCAGCACCATGCCCCCCTTCCATCTCTCTCCATCCGGGCGATTTAAGGGTCTCTGTTTTTAATTTCGCGGGTGCGGGAAGAAACTAAGAGTCAATCACTCCAGCGGAAGTTCTAAGGAACTTCTTTCGTTGGCCAGGGGTCTTAGAGAAGGTGGGGGTTCCTCCCAGGTTAAAAGTCCCCTTCTTCGACACCCCTTAGGACTCCATGTTTGGGTCTCCTTCCATGAACACTCTCTTGTGGAAGCGGCTTTCCCTGTCCTAAACTCCATCTCTCTCTCTCTTCCCTTCCACTCAGTGTGGAAGCTGCTTTCTTCTACTAGAGTCAAACACTTTTGAGTCCAGCATTTACCGTGAGCTGTGCCGTGGTCCCCTCTCTCATTCTTGAGCTGGCAAGAGACCAAGAACCTGGAGAAAGGTCCTCTCGGGAGCTAAGGGCACCCTGAACCCATGAACCCCAGTGTTACACTAATATCCATTTAGTCCATAAATTCCTTGCCACCTTTGACTTTCAACACCACTTGGGTTATGTGGCATTGCTTTTTCTGCAGTGACCGTAGAAAACTGTCCTCATTGTGTTCACTTCTCTTAGATAGGGTTCCCATAGCTGAGTTGCTTGTGAGATGTATATGTGTGTTGTGTGTATGTATATAGATATGTATTTCTATAGATATGGTTATTATAGTTATATGTATAATATACATATTAATACAATACATTTATGTTTAATTTCTACCGCAGTCTATTCTAGAGCAAAGAGATACTCAGGGTTGGAAGGCTGGCTTGAAATAAATGTGAAGCTGCTGAATTATTATTATTATTTAGTTATTATTATTATTTTTTGAGACAGAGTCTTACTCTGTCACCCAGGCTGGAGTGCAGTGGTGCAATCATGGCTCACTGCAACCTCCACCTCCCAGGTTCAAGCAATTCTCCTGCCTCAGCTTCCTGAGTCGCTGGGATTACAGGCACGTGCTACCACAGGTAGCTAATTTTTGTATTTTTTTTTTTTTTTACTAGAGATGGGGTTTCACCATGTTGGCCAGGCTGGTCTCTAACTCCTGACCTCAAGTGATCCACCGTCTTGGCCTCGCAGAGTGCTAGGATTACAGGCATGACACACCTGGCCCAACCTGAAGCTACTGAAGTATATTTATTAAAGTGGCACTATATGTTCTGCATGGTCTTAGTTATTGTGGAGCAATCATAAATAGGCCAGTCCTGAAACCTTAGGAGAATTTGCATCAGGTTGAGAGAAAAGTTTACTCATAAGGTAATAATTTATTTTAATGGTTCTAAATATAAATAAGCATCAGAATTACTGGGAGTAGCTTCTTGAAAATACAAATGCTTGGTCTGTATTAAGATATTTCCTGGGGTAGACTTAAGCAGGGATATGTATTTATAAGCAACTCATGGTAAACTCTCAACTATAACCTAAGGGCTGAATTGTGTGCTATGCGCAATGTCTAACTCAAAAAAGTTTTACCTTTCTCCTGAATACAGTAAAACTCCATCATAATACAGTAAATGTGGTCTAAAAATTCAACCACTTATTAAGAGATTAATGAAATGACTGTCAGAGACTGGCCTATATAGCTGGCCTGCTGAAATTTTTGCGCTCCATCCAAGATTCATTCTAATCCTGGCTAGTCTAGTGTCTTTTGTGTTCCCTGCCATAATTGGGAGGAGGATCTATATCCTGGGCTGGATGGGAGTTCCTGGATGATAGCAGATATTCAGAACTCACCAGGACAGTGGGAACTCACAATTCACATCTCATCCAGGAAGACTGGAACTGAAAGAATTTGAGTAAAGCTGCCAATCCAACATCTCAAGACATAGTTACCTACCCTTTCCCCATCTGCCTCATCTTTCCCTCTTTATTTATAAAAGATAAGGAGTTTAGCCTTCCCCCATTTGAGAGAGTAGGTTGAGAGGCATTTAGGTACAAATTAGCTAAGGCCTAATACCTAAACTAACAGTTTTAAAAAAATTTGCAATATCACAAGTGTGTTATAAAGAATGCTTGTCTTGAATCATTTCAATAATTATTCCATATTTATAACATACAGATAAACATATTTAAGAAGTTTTATTTTTAAAAAAGTCTAAATAATTTCAACACAGACATCATTATTTGTAATGTAATATCTCTAAATGATTCTAATAAATGAATGGACTCCTAAAAGTACATATTTTCTTTAAAAGCTATGAGAATCTAAAAGGCAGAAAGCTCAGGTATAGCAGCTAGAATCACTCATAGATTTTTTTCATTTGTTTGCGTTTATTAAATAAAAAATATATCTATTGTTCCATCACACAAATTCAAGCCATTCTTTAGGATGAGTGATTAATGAAAGCTTTACCTAAATCCATAAAGGAAAATTGGAGTCAAATCCTAATCCAAACATAAACCCTGTTTGCAAATTAGAACCCAAATCCTAATCCTTCCGAGGCTTGTCCATCTCTACTGAAAATGGCATTGTTGTTCTGGTTTAAAATCTAGCCTTCATAACATCTTTTAAAAGCGATTGCTATTTCTTTGTATCATTAAATACAAAGGCTTTTAAGTGACTTCTTTCTCCAAAATGTGCTCATAAATAAAGCTGAATATTCAGCTTACCTAAAAATGAGGAGAAATGTGCTTTAAAAGAAAACTGTTAAACAGATACCATAGTTAAAATATTTTTTGTCCAATATGAGTCAGTTTTCAGGTATAATTTTGATAGATGAACTGAAAGTAACATGAGCCAAAATTATTTATACCAATAATCTCTCTATATTGTTAGTAATTTCTAAGGTGTATCAGTTAAGACTAGATTTAGCTAACATAACAGTGACTTAAACAAGAGAGGTATTTGTTTTCCTTTAGTTTTCAATAATTTCAAAGATAGGGAATCCAGAACGGGTGGAATGATTCCATAAAAGATTCATGAATCCAGGAAACTTCCAGCTCATTGTTCCACCACCTCTATATGTGACCTCTATTCTTGGGTTCAAATTGCCCCTTGAAGTCCAATCTCTCAACCACATTCCAGGTCAGATAAAGAAACAGATTGAGGGAGAAAAGAGTATGCCTTTTTCTCACTTAATAAAGTAAATACTTCATAGAACAACCACTTAACAACTCAATCTTTCCATTTATATTACCCAGTTGTATGGTTACAACAAATAATAAAGAAAGCTGGAGAATGAAGTTAGAAAGCCATGTGACTAGATAATTATTATGTTTTAGTTAAGTTACAAGAGGAATATAGATGTTAATAATAACCTGAAGCTCTTGCCACTTAAGTGCAGGGCAATAGTATTTAGAATAAAAAAAAAATCTTGTATGTGCAATTAAGATCATGATATTTATTGTGCATGTACCATACTTCTTAGTCCTGAACTAAGATAGGTTTCAAATGGCCTTGACTTCCTGCCCTCCCAAGCATGACAAATGTCTACTTCTATTTAAACATCTAGATAGAATGTGACTTCTGGGAGAGAATTCTGGGCAGATGGCAGAATAGAAAGCACCAGGAAACTGTCTCTTTACCTAGCAAAAAAAATGCACTGGCAGAATCTGTCTGATGTAATTATGTGAGAACTCTGGAGTCTATTGAAGGCTTGCAACTTTGAGAAAAAGGCTAGGAAGGTAAACTGTGGTAAATTTCAGCCAACTTAAGCTCTTAGTGAGTAGAAATTACCTGTCTCCTACTTCAGCCCTGTAGTGGGCAGCTGTGAATTTGTTCCTGAAACAGTTTATACACAGCCTGTGAAAACCAAAATGAGTAAAAAGGACCTTGTCCTCCAATTATTGGGGTTCTGTATTGTGATTGTTGATTGCTACTTCTCATCACAGAAATCCACAAAGAGGCAGAATTCCATTAATGTTGTGCCTCCTGTCTTTTTTGTGAGCCACCGCTGATCCCCTGCAATTTAAACGACCTCCAGAGGATTTAGGGTCATCGTTGTCCTCCTCACTTCATTTTCCCTGCTTTTGAGAGCCAGACATAAGAAGACTGGAACATTTAAAAACAACTGCATACAGAGAGAAAATTAGAACATGACCACACATGCCCAAGAAAAGAGTAAAAATCTTGAGACGAACTTATGTTTATACAGCAGGCTGAAACTCAGCATAAAGACAACATATAACATTTAAAAAAAATATAGAAAATCCAACAAATTCTTGGGAAGGGGGAGAATCTGCTTTCCAGTTACCACATTTGATTGAAATGTCCAGCTTTCAATGAAGAAAGTTACAATTCATAAAAAGAAATAGGAGACAGTGACCATTTAAAGGAAAAAAGCCAACCAATATTGTTCCTGAAAAAGATGTGATGGCTGATCTACTAGACAAAAACTTTAAAACAACTGTCAAAGATGCTTAAAAAATATGTGGTGAAAAAAAAAGAAACGTGATGAAAGTCAATAAAATGATGAATGAACAAAATGAAAATATCAATAAGGGAAAAAACTAAAAAGAAACCAAAAAGAATTTCTGGTGCTGGTATATACAATGACTTAATATAAAAAGTTCACTGGAGGAGTTCAAAGGCAGATTTGAGCAGGCAAAAGAAAAAAATCAGCAGACTTAAAGACAGGACAATGGAATTATTGAGTCTTCCAAACAGAAAAAAATGATTGAAAATTTGAATAGAGACTGAAGGAACTGTGAGACGCCATCAAGCAGACCAATGTATGTACTGTGGGAGTCCCAGAAGATAAATGGAGAGAGAAAGCGGAAGAGAGAATGTTTGAAGAGGTAATTGCTGAAAACTTCCCAAATTTGAAGAAAGACATGAGTATAAATATCCAAGATGCTAAACAAAAACCGAGTTAGAAGAGCTCATATAGATCCACACTAAGATACAATATAATCAGACTTTTAAAAGACAAAGAGAGAATGTTGGAGGCAGCAAGAGAGAAACTTGTTACATATAAGAGCTCTTTAATAAAATTATAGGCATCCCAATAGGATAATTTTTTCAACAAATACTACTGTGAAAACTGGTATCTGCATGCAAAATAATCCATTTGAATCCTTACCTAACAGATTTATAAAAATTAACTCACAGTGGATCAAATACCTAGCTGTAAAACCTAAACTATAGAACTCATAGAAGAAAATGTGGGGCAGATCTTTACGACATTTTATTTGGCAATACTTTCTTGATTATGACACAGAAGACACAGACAGCAAAAAGACAAATTTTCACTTCAAGAAAAATGTCTAAAGTTATGCATTAAAAGACAATAAACTACAACAGAGTAAAAAGACAATTATGGGATTGGAAAAGTATTTGAAAATTATATCTCTGAAAAGCGATTGATCTCTATAATACCTAGAGAACTACTAACATTCAATAACAGCAACAACAAAAAAAACCACGTGATTCAAAAATGGTCAAAAGACTTGAATAAACGTTTCTGTAAGGAAAGACATATAACTGGACAATAAGCACATAAAAAGATATTCAACATCACTAATATATTGGGGAAATGCAAATCAAAACAAAGTGAGATATCACCTCACACACATTAGGATGTCTACTCTAAAAAAAATCAAAAAATAAGTGTTTGTGAGGATGTGTAATTCTTTTGCACTCTTGATGAGAATGTTAAATGGTACAGCTATTGTAGAAAACATTATGATGGTTTTTCAAAAATAAAAAATAGAATTATCATGTGATCCAGAAATTTTACTTCTGCGTATGTATACAAAAGATTTGAAAGCCGGATCTCAAAAGATATTTGTACACCCATATTCATAGCACAATAGCTGAAACCTAAAAGCAACTCAAGAGAAGAATGACTAAGCAAAATTTGGTATATACACACAATAGACTATTTCTCAGCCTTAAAAGTAAGGAAATTCTGACATATGCCATAAGTTGAATGAAACTTGAGGACCATGCTAAGTGAAATAAGCCATATATTTAGAGTAGTCAAAAGTATAGGAACAGAAAGTAGAATAGTGGTTCATGGGACTTGGGGGAGGAAATAATAGGGAATTATGGCTTAATGCATATAGAATTTCAGTTTTGCAAGAATAAAAGATTTCTGATGATGGAAAATGGTAATGGTGGTATGGCATTATGCATATGTCACACCACTGACCTATACCCATAAAATGGTTAATATGGTAAAATTTTTATTACATGTATTTTACCTCATTTAACTGAGGGAAAAAAATGTTATTTCTTCAGAAAGCTCTGCTTTACCAGCAGACTCCAGTCTAGCATGAGTAACTCACTCTCTTCTGTATTCCTATGTCAAATTCCATGTTTGCTGAATGTAGAATAAGATGCCAATGTGACTTCAAGTTGCTGCTCAAAACAAGTTCTGGGTGGTTATAGTTTGTCAGCTCTTAACGTGATTCTTAACAAGAAAACTTGTAAAGTTAAATTCCTGCCTCTGCTTAGCCAAAACACAGGAGTCACAGTATTTCTGTTGTCCTCCATTGGAAGATGTCCCCAGCTGGAAGCTATGAATCTCAAATGAGTGTGCAAACAGCTTTGTTTAAGTCAGATATCAGTACTCAACTAAATAGTGTGTTTCTTATTGGTACCCTTGTTTTAAAAAAAATTCTCTAAACTCATATTTTTAATTTGCATTTACTTAACCTCAGATGATTGTTTCTTATCCTTCCAAACTTTAGACTGTTTCTTTTGCTGGATTCTAAACTCTTTACATATTTCACCCTTTAAAAACTAAGGACCCGACTTTCATCCACTACTTCCTCAGATATGCGACATCTTCTACAGTCAGAATCCAGCAATTTTCTTCATGAAATTGATGCTATTTTAAATTTTGCTGGAAAATATATGAATAGGAAGTGTCCTGGGCGAATGGCGATAAACACCCTGAAAAAATGGAGAACCTAGAATCCTATAATTTAGGATATACCTGTGGCTGTTCTTCCACTGGGCAGTGTTCTGGGAATAAATTGTAGTAGGAGAGCCTAATAGCCATAGCAAAGAGAGTTAATATTTAAAAAGCCCTAAAAGTCAGAACAAAATAAATACTATAAAGGCATTCTGTGACACAGGCATGCACTGCTTGAGACAGTAATAGCTCCCCAGACCATGTTGTTATAAGCATGATAAAATAGGGTGAGGGTTTTTGTTTCTGTTTTTATTTTTTATTTGTTTTCCTTCTTGTGCAAAGGCATGGAGTAGATTACATTAGACAGCTAAAGTCTTAAACATGGCCAGTTCCAGGAAATAAGCTGCACATTGCAGCTGTAGTTTTAGAATCAAAGGAAAGCCTTTATGGATGTTTAATATAGTGAGGGAGAAATAAGCAGGTATTGTCATTTCAGCTGCATCAAATATATTTCTCCTGACCCTTATGTTACCAATGATGTGTAATTGGTGACCAAAATAATTTGTGAAAAAAAACTTGTAAGCAAATTTGATGAATCTGATGTATTTTTTCGAGGCATTTTCTTTTTGAAAATAACCATGTTGTTATCACTCTCTATATCTATGCTCTCAATGACCCCTACAAACATGGAAAGTAGAAACATACTCTAAAAACCCAGCATTTTAGAATTTAAAATGTTGTATTTTTTAAAAATTTAAAGAAGAGACTTTGGTGCTAATATGTATAGCTTTTACCGTTATCCCACAAAAGTTCCCAAGGTTTCCAAACTGCCTGAAGTTTCATTAATCTGGACTAAGCTAAATTAAACATAAGACAGTTCAGCTGTGTTTGTTTTTAATTTGCAAAGGAATTTAGTGTTCCTGAAAGTGAGGGAATAGCAAGCCAGGCTTCAATCAGTCAGGAATATTTTGGGCATCTCTGCCAGTAGCATTAATGGAAAAGATTTGCTGTTATAACCCAGAAGGTCTTTGGCAGGTCCTGAAACAAGAAAAAAAGAAATTTATAAGAGAATATAAAACTGATCAGGGAAAGTGTCGGTAAAACTAACATATGGAATTTTAGCTAAAATGCAGGAGTTCTAGGGTTGAAAAAGACTTACATTAGAATGTGAGAATTTTGTAAAGAAATGCTATTTAAAAATTAATCTACAATTGTATTCATTTAGGCATACCGTTTAAGATTTCAAGTCTTACTACAAAATTCTAAGAACACATTTCTATTCTCCCTGACCCATCATGCTTCTCAGTGAGCCATTTCAACTTGTTTAATGTTTTCTTCTGTTATTTAGTGCCCTATTTCTAAATACTAAACTGTACTGCTTTCTTAGTTCATAAGTGCTTGATGTTAGCCAACAATAAACTATTATGGGAGGAAATAATTTCCTTGACCACCTTTTTCCCTCCTAGGGAGAGTTATAACATAGATTTCATTAAATAAATACTCAGTACTTATCATGATTTTGTAAAGGTGGTTCACTGCTGAGCCATATAATACAGTATGATTCTTTTCCTTACATATATTATTATTTTCTTGCAGTAATCATGCATTTTTTAAAAATTCATTTAGTTTTTACTTACAGTAAATTTTTCATAATGCTCAGACTCATGGATTAAACTCTTCTCAGTGATATTTTCCAATACATGAAATAATGTATCAGTTCCATTTCTTTTTCTAACAGTTTCTTTCCTGTAAACCTCTGACCCACTCATCAATTTACAATGTTTTCTGTAGGCTGCTGGCATAGCTATTCTCCTGGGTTGTCTTTTATTACTCTTTTTTGTTGGAGCTCTTGATTCTGGTCTCCCAATATCTTCTTTTTTCATTTACTTTCTTATTTTCAAGGAGCATTTCCTCCAGGAGCTTCTTGAAAAAGAATGCATGGGTGGTTAAAAAAAACAGCAAAACAACAACCATGTGACAGTTCTGAAGTCCTAAAAATATTCTGGTTGTCCCTCATGCATAAGGGTTAGCTTGTCTGCATCAAGGATTCTAAGTTAAAAACATTTTCCTCTTACACTTATGCAGGCATTTATTTTTTTTTTTCTGTAATGTCTCATGATGCAGATAATACCTGACATCATTCTAATTCCTGAAATTTGGCATATCAACTTTCCCCACTCTACCTCCAAAGCTTTTATGATAATCATAATGATAAATTCTTGATTTGTTACCCTAAGATACTATTGCAAGAACTTTGTGTGAATTTTAATAATTTCATCTTCAAAATGGCCTTAGAAGAGAGATGGTATCAACATCATACCCATTTTACAGACAGGAGATAGAACACCAACACGTCTAGCTAATGGTCCAAATTTCTGCAACTGACAGATGATAAAAATGAGTATTGAATCCAGGCAATCTGGCATAGACACCATACCATCCGCCTCTCTTTCGCAGGAGTTCTGTGTACTTGTCAGACTTTCCATTTGGATACATCTCTCAGTGTTGTGAAATTTTGTGGTGTGATTATTTTTCTTTATTCTATTAGTGGGATGGGGAAACTCTTGATTAAACTTTTTATTTATTTATTTATTTATTTATTTATTTATTTATTTATTTATTTTTTGAGATAGGGTCTCTCTCTGTTGCCCAGGCTGGAAACCTGTGGCATGATCTCGGCTCACTGCAACCTCTGCCTCCCAGGTTCACACAATCCCCAAGCCTCAGCCTCCCAAGTAGCTGAGATTACAAGCATGTGCCACTATGCTGAGCTACTTGTTCTGTACTTTTACTAGAGATAGGGTTTCACCATGTTGGCCAGGCTGGTCTCTAATTCCTGACCTCAAGTGATCAGTAGGTGGATTACAGGCATGAGCCACCGCACCCAGGCTGCTTTTAACATTTTAAAAACAGTTTTATCCTTCTTTTCAGCAAGTTTCATAAATCTTCCAAACTTTCCATTGCCATTATTATTAAGAGTAATGGTATATAATTTCACTGATCCTTGTTTTTAATTTTTAGGGGCCATTTTCCGTTACCTGTCTATTCCTTTTAAATAGATAGTACCTTGCAGTTCTTTATTGATATGTAGTAGTTTTACATATTTATGGGGTACATTAAATATTTTTTATAGGCATAGGATGTGTAATGATCAAGTCAGGAAATTTAGAATATCCATCACTTCATGTACTTATTCTGTGTGTTGGGAAAATTTAAAGACTTCTCTTCTAGCTCCTTTGAAATATGAAATACATTGGTGTAACTATAGTCACCCTCCTCTACTACCAGAGTTTAGATCTTATGCCTTTTATCTAACTGTATGTTTGTACCCATTAACCACTCTCTCTCAGGCTACCTCACCTCAACACACCCTTTGCAACTTTTGGTAAATATCACTCTACCCTCCACCTCCATGAGATCAGTTATTTTAGCTCCCACATATGAATGAAAACATATCTTGTTTGGATTTTTGTGCCTGGCTTACTTCACTTTAGATAATGATTTATCCAGCCTGGACTTCCTAGTAAAATCCTCACCTCTACAGAAATTAAAAAATTAATTCAACATACTGGCGCATGGCTACAGCCCCAGCTACTCAGGAGGCTTTGGCAGGAAGTTTGCCTGAGACCAGGAGTTTAAGTCTGCAATGAGCAATGATGATTGTGTCACTTCACTATAGTTGACAGAGTGAGACCCTGTCTATAGAAATTTAAAAAAAAAAAGAAAAAATAATTATTTTCAGTTCCATTCATGCTGCTCAAGTGACATGATTTTATCTTTATCTTTTTAATTGCTAAACAGTGTTATGTACAAATGACACATTTTCTTTTTATTAATTATTTTATTTCAATGGTTTGGGTGTACAGTGTTTTTTGGTTACTTGAATAAATTCTTCAGTGGTAATTTCTGAGATTTTTAGTGCATCTGTCACTTGAGCAGTACACACTATACCCAATATTAGTATTTTCTCCCTAACCACCCCCAACATCCCCAACCTGAGTCCCCAAAGTTCATTATATCACTTTGTATACAGTCTTTGCATTCTCATAGCTTAACTCCCACTTATAAATGAGAACATTTGGGATTTGGTTTTCCATTCCTGAGTTACTTCACTTAGAATAA
>CAUYLG010051450.1:0-60604 GCA_963573385.1 Cacajao melanocephalus | reverse complement strand
AGACTCTGAGATTAGAAAACAACTTTTTTTTTTTTTTTGAGATGGAGTTTCGCTCTTTGTTGCCCAGGCTGGAGTGTAGTGGTGCAATCTTGGCTCACTGCAACCTCTGCCTCCTGGGTTTAAGCAATCCTCCCTCCTCAGCCTCCTAAGTAGCTGGGATTTCAAGCATGTGCTACCACGCCCAGTGAATCTTTTTATTGTTAGTAGAAACGGTTTCACCATGTTGCCTAGGCAGGTCTTGAACTGTTAACCTTAAGTGATCTGCCTGCCTTGGCCTCCCAAAGTGCTAGGATTACCAGCTTGAGCTGCTGCGCCAGGTCTTACTTGCAATTTTTAATAAAAATATTAATGTATGTTGTAAAAAAAATTAAACACTATAGCAAATGTATAAAATGAAAAGTAAAATTCTGTGCTTTTCAGATTCCCTAGTCTCTCTCTGTCCAAAGGTAACAGTTATGATCAATTTCTTATATATTCATCCAGAAAAAATTTCATACATATGGAATTCTCTTTAAAGATGAGAGAGATTTGGCTGACTTTAAATACTGATGGGAAAGAGCTATATAGAGAAAACGGTGAAGACAGACGGAGCACTGATGGAAGAGAACTGGTAGCCAGCTCACTCCCGGGGGTGGGGAAGGAACCCAGGGGAGGGGAGGGAAGAGGTCTGGCTTGGTGGTTGAAATGCAGGTCTTTGCTGGGACTGGAGGGAAGAGCAGGAAACAGGGACGGTGGAAGTGAGGTCAAGTGTGCAAAACCACAATTTATGATGTCAGCGGTGGGGTAGTTCAGGGAGATGGCGTAGGCGTGAGTGAGGCCGTGAACATGGGCAGATGAAGTGGAAGTGAAAGTCCTGGTGGTTGAGGATCTTCGAGCCTGGGGTGTTGAATGAGTTCTTCGCGCAGATGTTAAAATCTCTTAAGATGACGGTGGGCTCCAAAGTTCTCAATGGAGGTAAGGCATAGTCTGGAAAGAGGAATGTCAGAAGAGAAAAAGCCAAGGGTGGAAGCTAATGTCCTGGAAGCAACTGGGAGCAGGAAGCATATCCTCTCTGTCTTCTTGCCGTGGGTCCTGGGCACGGGGGACAATGAGCAGCCTCTTCTTGCGGAAGCAGGAGGTGGCTGGTGCATTCAGCAGAAAGGCTGAGAAGCGGAGGAGGTTGTCTTCATGGGAAAAAGGTCTCCAGGGTGTTCCAGGTGGCGGAAAGGCCTTGGGGAAGTGGGGTGGCTCTCAGTGGCCCCAGGAACCAGCTAGGGGAGGCAGCCAGCAGGAAGGGGAAGACGTGGGGGGGGTGGATAGGATGTGTGGGAGGAATGTGGATGAAGTAATGGGCCTCGGTGCTCCCATCCTTGATGCCTGTAGTTTTGGTGCCAAAACTGGCTGCAGGTCCCAGTCAGGACCTGAATGGAGCAGCTGCTGAGCTCTCTCGGCAAGGTGGCATGACAGTCACCACAGAGCCCACCGGTGGAAGCGGTTGCCTCTGGGTTTGAATAAGAGTTGGGTGCTGCATTTGTGTGCTAGGGCTGCTGTAACAAGGTACCACAGACCAAGGGGCTTCAGCAGGAGAAATTTGTCATCTTACAGTTCTGGAGCTAGGGGTCAAATCAAGGTGCTTGTCAGGTCGGTTCCTTCTGAGGACTATGAGGGACAGATCTGCTCCAGGCCTCTCTTCTTGGCTCATAGATGGCCATCTTCTCTCTGTGTCTCCTCTCCCCTACCGTCCCTTTTCCCTCCCCTTCTTTCCTCTCCCTTCTCGTCCCCTCTTCTCTTTTCCCTCCCCTTCTTTCCTCTCCCTCTCCTCCCCTCTTCTCTTTTCTCTCCCCTTCTTTCCTCTCCCTTCTCCTCCCCTCTTCTCTTTTCCCTCCCCTTCTTTCCTCTCCCTTCTCCTCCCCTCTTCTCTTTTCCCTCTGCTTCTTTCCTCTCCCTCCTCCTCCCCTCTTCTCTTTTCTCTTCTTTCCGAGACAGAGTCTCACTCCGGCCCCAGGCTGGATGCAGCGGTGCGGTCACGGCTCACTGCACCTTCGACCTCCCTGCGCTCATTTGATCCTCCCTCTTTAGCCTCCCTAGTAGCTGGAACTACAGGCCCTTGTCATGATGCTAGGCTAATTTTTGTATTTTTTGTAGAGATGGGGTTTTGCCATCTTGCCCAAGCTAGTCTCCAGCTTCTGGGCTCAAGCGATCCACCTGCCTTGGCTTCTCACAGTGTTGGGATTACAGGCATGAGCCACTGTGCCTGGGCCCTACTATGTCTTTTCATGTAATTTCCCCTTTATATTAATACATGTCTGTCTCCTAATTTCCCGCTTTTATAAGGACACCAGTCAGATTAGATTAGGACTCACCCTAATGACCTCATTTAACGTAATTACCTCTGCAAAGACCCTATCTCTCTGAATAATAGTATATTCTGAGCTGCTGGAGGTAGGATTTCAACATATGGATTTTGAGGGAGGGATGCAAAATTCAGCCCATAGCAGGTGTCCTTGGGCAAGATACATAATCATTCTTAGCTCCAGCTGCCCTGGCTATTAACTGGTGATCATAGCAGCCCTAACCCACTGCATTGTTGTAAGGATGAAATAAGAACAGTGCCTGGCACATTTTAAGTGTTTGATACAAATTCTCATCATCATCATCATCATCATCATCTGGATCTCCTCCCTGAGTTTGGAGACTAGTGAACAGCAAGGGCAGAGAGCTTCTCTATCATCCTCCTGAGCTCTTCACCTCAGGTTGGGAGCTCAGGGAGAGACCCAGGGCAGGTTTATAGGGAATAGCTGCAGGCAAAGCTAATTTTCTCCATCATTCTCATGCAGATGAAATTAACTTTAAAATGAGCATCAGGTTCAGCTTGAAATCACAAAAGGACAACACACTGCCTGGGAGCGGGTAGGAATAAGGAGAGGGGCGATCCTAACACTTTCTTTTATTTTTCCTCGGGGGGGGGGGGGACGGGGAGAAATGAGGGTGTTGGTTTTGTTATCTGTATGTAAATCACAGAGCTTTAAGGTACTGGTGGTGGGAAAGGTTGTTTCTTTTGTCTTGTCACTCTGAACCATTTGTCTTACTACCTGTGCCTCCAGGAGGTATTATGTGACCCACCCCAAACCAGAGGTCTGGAGTGATTTCAGAATTTGTGAGAAAGGCAGATTCTCTTGGAGGCATCTGGAGCCGACTTCTGTTGTGCTGTGAACCCCCTGGAAAAAGGGCTTTGGAAGCCTAGGAACCCCAGAATCTTCCTGCAGATTGATAGGAATTCCTTGTACTGATTGTTCTCAAATGGAGTCCCTTGAATCCGATTGATATAAATTCCTTATACTAATTGTTTTCAAAATGTAGTCACTTGAATCAGCAACATCAGCATTACCAGTGGACTTGTTGGAAATGAAAATTTTTGGGCTCTGCCTTAGACTGTGTTAGAGTTTGAATGTGTCTTCTCCAAAAATCAGGTGTTGAAACTTAATGGACGTAATACCAGCTACTTGGGAGTCTGAGGCAGGAGAATCGATTGAACCCAGGAGGGGGAGGTTGCAGTGAGCCAAGATCGCACCATTGTCCTCCAGCCTGGGTGACAGAGCGAAACTCCGTCTAAAAAACAAAAATGAAACTTAATGGACAGTGTGATGGTGTTAAGAGGTGGAGCCTTTAAGAGGTGATTAGGTCATGAGGACTTCTCTCTTAGAAAAGACTTCATGCTGGCTTGCCCTTCCGCCTTCCACTGTGTGAGGACATAACGTTCCTCCCTCTGGAGGATGCAGCAACAAGCCACCGTCTTGGAAACAGACAGCATCTCTCATCTAGCAACTGAACCTGTTGGTGCCTTAATCTTGGACTTCTCAGCTTCCAGAACTGGGATGAAAGTAAGAGAAAGTAAGTTTCTGTTCTTTGCAAATCACTCAGTTTCAGTTATTTTAGTTAAAGCAACACAAAATGCACTAAGACACTTGCTGAACCAGAAAACTCTGGGTGTCGGGCTTGGCTATGTGTCTGAAAAAGCTCATGCTAAGGTTTGAGAAGCACCACATTATATATATTATACTCTCCCCACCACCTTTGGGTACAGGCATTTAAGCATTTATAAATCTCATCTTGTTCCCTAGAACATCCTGAGCCTAACATTGTGAGGGCTTCCTGGGCCTCTGAGTAAGAACAGTTCCTTTTGACCATATATGGGCATGGCCAGTCCTACGCAATGCCTCTGTAGCTGTGTGGCTGTGCCAGGAGGTATTCTGGCTCTTGACTTGGGGTCGGGGGTTCAGGCATCTCAGAGCTAGCGTGGAATGGTGCAAAGCGCTGGGTGGCGTTTGCTGGCCCCATTCTAGTCCTGCCTCTTTAGCTAACTAGCTGCGTGACAACTTGAGGGCCAGCAACACAATCAACATATTTAATGGCATCTTGACTGTAGAAAGCATCGTCATCAAGTTGTGAATGGTACAATCAGGGAGGAAGGGACAGAAACATGTTGGATGACAGAAGTCAGAATAAACAAAAGTTTAATTTATAAGCTCAACGTAGCAAGATGGATTTTTTTTTTCCTTTTTTTGAGATGGAGTCTAGCTCTGTTGCCCAGGCTGGAGTGCAATGGCACAATCTCGGCTCACTGCAACCTCCGCCTCCCGGGTTTAAGCAATTGTCTGCCTCAGCCTCTCTAGTAGCTGGGATTACAGGTGCCTGCCACCATGCCCAGCTAATTTTTTGTATTTTTAGTAGAGACAGGGTTTCACCATCTTGTCCAGGCTGGTCTTGTATTCCTGAGCTCATGATCTACCTGCCTTGGCCTCCCAAAGTGCTGGGATTACAGGCATGAGCCACCATACCTGGCCACAAGATGGAATTTTACTGGGATAAATGTCAGGTCCTATACATAGTTCTGCTAATACCTAGCTATATCAGGAAGGGATGAAAGAGATGTATCAAGAGAAATATTTGTGCAACATGTTTTTGGCTGTTTTTTATTGGGATAAAATAAACATAACATAAAATTTCCCATTTCTATTTATTTTTATTTTTTGACAGAGTCTCACTCTGTCACCCAGGCTGGAGTGCAGTGGCACGATCATGGCTCTCTGCAGCCTCCACCTCCTGGGTTCAAGTGATTCTCCTGCCTTAGTCTCTCGAGTAGCTGAGATTATAGGTGCCTGGCACCACACCGGCTAATTTTTGTATTTTAGTAGAGGCAGGGTTTCATCATTTGGCTAGGCTTGTCTTGAACTGCTGACCTCAAATGATCCACCCACCTTGGCCTCCCAAAGTGCTGGGATTATGCCCAGCCCCATTTCCCATTTTTAAATATACAATTCAATGGTATTAATTACATGACATTGTTGTGCAACATCACTATTCTGAAATGTACATATTTTAAAAGTGAGTCTACAGAAAGCTCAGTGTGTACCAAACACTCATTCTACCCATTCATTTAATTAAGGGTCATTTATTGGTTGGGCACGGTGGGTCATTCCTGTAATCCCAGCACTTTGAGAGGTCAAGGCAGGTGGATCACGAGGTCAGGAATTCAAGACCAGTGTGGCCAAGATGGTGAAACCCTGTCTCTACTAAAAATACAAAAATGAGTCAGGCACGGTGGCAGGCTCCTGTAACCCCAGCTACTCGGGAGGCTGAGGCAGGAGAATCCCTTGAACCTGGTGGGTGGAGGTTGCAGTGAGCCGAGATTATGCCACTGCACTCCAGCCTGGGCAACAAAGTGAGACTCTGTCTCAAAAAAAAAAAAAAAAAAAGTCATCTATTGAGCAACCTCCATATACTAGAGAGTAGGGTTGGTAAAATGGATTACAAGAACAAAGAATGCCATGAGGCTACCCAAACTGTTAGTAGAATCTGAGGTTTTATATACATAACTGTAGCATCTGGCAAATGAGAGTTGATAGAACTGCAATATTCACTGATTGAGCACTGTGTTGAGTCCTTAACCACCATATTTTAAAAGATGCCTGGGACTGTAGTGAATGGTGATGAGGCGTATGAGCAATGGAACCAGGGACATTTGGGTTAGAAAATAGAAACTGGGGGAGAGTATCAGTGCGGTTTTGAATTATCTCAAGATTTCGTCATGTGGAAGAGAGAAAACTTGGTGCTTTGTTATGTTCAGTTCCTGGGAATACATGTCATGTAACAGGGGAATGGATTTCAGATCAGTATAAGGAAAGACCTATCAGTCCCCCCTGCTCAAGGCCTAGGAGACATTTAAACTTTAAATATATATGTGTATATATACAGTAACAATATTATATGTAGTGTGTGTGTGTGTGTGTGTGTATAGTGTGTATATATATATGGTATGTGTATACATATAGTATATGTGTATATTTATATAATGAATTGTATATATTGCATATATATTGTATATATACATTCTAGATATATGACAGTAAATTATATGGTTTCCCCGCCTGTGGGCCTGGCAGGGCAGGGGTGAGGGTGGAGAATTGTGGAATGTTGTATTAACCACACTCAGCCCTGAGAAACAAACTGGTACATCTGTTTGCTTTGGAAGTGGGGAAATAGAATTAAAGTCACTGAGGAGAATCTTCATACTTGATTACTTTCTTTTTTAGTACTCTCTCCTCTCTCTCTGCCTCCCCATTGTGGATTTGGGACCTTGAAGACTGTCTTTGAAAGGGCCATTGCTTTCAGGCAGTGGCTGTCGTGGCTCCTCCTGCCTGCTTAGGTCTTCCCTTCTCAGGGAGCAGGAGCCTGAGGTCCCACCAGCACCAGGGCTGGGTGACAGCCAGCTGGCTATGGTAGAAAAAACAGCCTTTTCAGGACATATATGCCCAAGCAATTTAAGAGAACACACACACACACACACACACACACTGCATTAGTTCATTCTCACATTGCTATAAAGAACTACCTGAGACTGGGTAATTTATAAAGAAAAGAGGTTTAATTGGCTTATGGTTTTGCAGGCTGTACAGGAAGCAAGGCTGGAGAGGCCTTAGGAAACTTACAATCATGGTGGAAGGTGAAGGGGAAGCAAGCACGTCTGTCATGGCTAGAGCAGGAGGAAGAGAGAGAAGGGTGAGGTACCACACACTTTTAAACAACCAGATCTCATGAGAACTCACTCACTATCATGAGAGCAGCAAGGGAGAAGTCTGCCTCCATGATCCAGTCACCTCCTACCAGGCCCCACCTACATGGGGATTATAATTCAACATGAGATTTGGGTGGGGGCACAAATCCAAACCATATCACACATAGTCTGGATAGCAAACACTTTTGAAATTAGAAAAAAACATGTAAGAATTTGTCAATCGCTCGTCCCTACACAGTAATCCCAAGAAATTGAACACAAGATGACTTATCTTGAAATGACAGTTTCCACTTAAAAGCTCAAAGAACATTAAAAGCATCAATCAATGAACATTTATTGAATATTCTAGGTAATCCTTAAAATCCTTGCAGAGTGGCTACCCAGGAGCTTTTACCCAAGTTCATTAAAAAAATTCAAAGGGCACCCTCCACCCTAGAATGCCTCTGGCCTGGAGGCTCCTTTATATTTTGCAGCATGAGTGGATTATCTGGGTTACTGTGGTGACCTTCTGTGGTCCCCACTCAGCTCTCTTCCTGCTGGTGTAAATGGGCCAAAGTGGCAGCCAATGCCTGGGCAAGATGTGGGCTAGAGGTCAGACTAGGGTGCTCTGCAGAGCTCCTGGGCATTTGCCTGGTGGTTGGGAAGTAAGTTCAAAAAGGAGCAGGCAGGCATGAGTATGGCTTCCACCTCTGACACCTATCTTTGGGAGCCACCCAGCTCACTCTGCAGCAGTGACCCAGGCATGGATAGTGTGACTGCCCTTCCCAGATTGAGTAACTAGATGGTGACAGGTAGTTTAAGCTGGCACCTTGCTCATACGTAAGGTAGTGTTATAGCTAGGTAGTTTCCCAAAAGCTACTGGGAAGGATGTTCTGCAAGAATTATGTTGTCTGGTGTATTTCTATTCTAAAACTGTAGCAGCCTTGCGGTTTACCTATTACAGTCCCAGTAAGCCAAATAGACACCATTATCTAGAACAGATTTTATCTCCTCTCCAGCTCCCATTCCTCTGATGGCAGAAACCCTTGATCTTGCCAATAAAATTCATTTTAGCTTCTTCTGGTTTAAAACGTGGTCCCTTTTGGCTTAAATTCGTCTCCTTTTGTGCCTTCTAACCTCCTTTTAGATTTTTCTTCTGTCTGGGCTGCCACCAGGGCAGAGGCAGGGAAGCCCCAGGTCTTGGTGTGGTTGCCCAGGCCTTTGCTGTGACCCACTGGGGCATGACTGGTCTGGTCTGGTCCCTGGGTGGCCTCTCCTGCTAATATCTGGGTGGCCTCTTCGAGGGCTGGGTCTCATGTGGCCAGCCCTGGCTTCAGGCTATGTTTGTGTCTACTGATGACCATCTGTTCGTGTTTCTGCCATGAGTATTCTGTGTCTCCTGATTCTGTCAGCATTTCTGAGTCCTGACCATGAACTCAGCAGTCTCTGGCTGTCCTGCTCACCAACATAGCCTGTAGATGATGAGCCCTCCACCAGAGCCCCCCTCTGCCCCTGTGCCACGGTGGACATCATCCTGAATGCAGGAGGCCCTTTCTGCACCTGGGACACAAACCTGGGAGGTGCTGGCTTGCCCTCAGATAACAAAGAGTTTCTTTCAAGCCCAGGATGGTGAGCGCTGCCTTTCTCCTCAGAGACTTAGACCTCACTATTTTCTGCCTGGTATTTACATTGTAATTTTATTTTTTCTTCAGTCTCAAGAGAACACTACCTTGACAGTAAATCTTGTATTTTTAATCTATGGTTTGTAATATAATTTTGGACTAAGATCTCAAGTTTTACTCTTCATATCGAAAAAGGAAACTTTGGAATTTAGAAAGCCTTTTTCTTTCTAAACAAAAGCTGGCTTTCTGGGCTATGTCTCTTTATGATTTAAAAAAAAATTCTTTGTTGAAACTCAAGCAATGACTTCTCAGGGTGGTGGTCCCTCCTTCCACAGGGCATAGTGGATGGCTTTGATTCAGCAGGGGCCGAGCTGTGGCTTGGCCAGGAAGGAGGGATGACCAGAACTTAAAAAAAAGGCTCTAATGTCTCAAAGATATTTCCCTATGCATTCTTTCTCAGATTTGTCTTGCAACTAAGACTTTAAAATCATACTTGTGATCTAATAAACTCAACCATACATTTAAATCCACAGATTAGTATGAACCTACAAATTAGCAAAGAATATATAGCTGATTTCATCTTTTTCAGTCTACTTGCAATATTCTGTGCCACTTAGTCACTGAGCAATGTGGGTGAGCCACAAACACTCCCGTGCTGTCCAGCGCAATATTTATTTGATATGTGCTACCTACTCACTCTTGGTAAGGCCAGTATGTACAGTTGTACAGTCTGTGTACTGCACAGCTCCAGGGTGTCTAGTTCGTAGATGACAATGGGAATGGTGCCCCCTGGAGCCCTGCCATCACTCACTCTATCTGATGATGCCCTTCAACCTAACCTTCCTCATCCTGCTGGACCCCTGGTGGAACTCTTGGCTTTCTCTCAGAAACATGGTTCTGATTTTCCTGCTGGCCCTGCTGCCCCAGGTCTCCTCTGGAAAGATACCCTGCCCCATTTGGCTATGGGTCACCCAACCCCTAATGTGGATCAGAGCCATGGCTAGGCCTTGGAGGTTTCCAAGAAACTTGTGTGGCAGGGCTCTGGACAGTTTCAGAAAAAAAGGTAGCACCTAAAAGAAATCTGGGGGCCGGGCATGGTGGCTCACGCCTGTAATCTCAGCACTTTGGGAGGCCAAGGAAGGTGGCTTGAGGTCAAGAATTTGAGACCAGCCTGGCCAACATGGTGAAACCTCATCTCTACTGAAAATAGAAAAATTAGCCAGGCACGGTAGCAGGTGCCTCTATAATCCCAGCTACTCAGAAGACTGAGGTAGGAGAATCACTTGAACCTGGGAGGTAGAGGTTGCAGTGAGCTGAGTTGGTGCCACTGCACTCCAGCCTGGGTGACAGAGTGAGAAAAAGAAAAAAAAAGAAAGAAATCTGGGCTCAATCGAGTAAGAATTTAGTTGCCTACAGTGCTGCTCCCTTTCCTTTCCAGGTGATGGCAGCAGTGTGGGGCAGTGGGAAGGGCTGAGTCGGAAGTCAGGGCTCCTGGGTTCTACTTCTGGTTTTGCTGGTCACTAGCTCTGGTCCCCCATGTGCGTTTTTGACCTCCTGGGCTTCGTTTCTCTGTTGATGGAAGAGATGCCCATCAGATGATTGCTGAAGGCCAATCCTGCACTAAGCCCTGATGCCACCTAAAGGAATGCTGCCTAATAATGTCCTGACACTCACAAGTTACGAATAGCACTCCATACCTGAGGACACAGTAAGAGCTATATTCGTGGGTTTAACTGGTCTTTAAGAGCAATTTAAATACCCGGGTAACCAGTCCCCATTACCCCCTCCCCAGTTACACCCTCTGATGGTTCCATTCACTTCTTTTCAGAGACCCTGATTGAGAAAGTGGGTGGCTTCAAGATGAGAACACCCTGTCCCCTAAGGGAAACTCCTCTGCTGTCCTGGGCTCCCAACACCACTGAGCTTGGCCATCAATGTCATCAACATCAGGCCCTGCCTTTCTGGGGTGCTGCTGCTTCTGCAGCCTTGATGGGTGCACTGAGCATGTGCCTGGGGGTTCTCCGGGCAGCCTCTTCAGCAGAGCTGGCCATGGCAGCCTCCCTTGGGTTTGCTCGTGGCTCTTCCTGATGGGATTGGCGAGGATACAGGCCTGCCAGCCTCCACCAAGGCCAGTATTGGTGTTGACAGACCAACCTGCAGTCTCCTCTTTCTGGGTGGCATGACCTAGGTCCTTAAGTAAAATTCTCACCTATAACACTCCCCTGAGCCCCCTAGAAGCCTGCACTGGGACTGCCATGGCTGCTTTATGTCCCCAGGGTATAGCCTCTGCTCAGATGCATTAGGGCAAGACCACAGTCCATTGTTTATGGGGCCAGAGGCATCGCACACAAGTGAAGCCAGCTGGGAGTGTGTATTAAGGCTACAGTCACAGCTGCGATGAATGGCCTGTGATAGTGGCTCCAGCATCCAGAGGCAGTGGAGATGGGGAACTGTGGAGGGCACATGCTGAGCTGCAAAGGGACAGCCATGACTCAGCTCTGGCCAGAAAGTGAACTCAATGGAGCCAGAGAGCTGATTTATCAAGAGAAGCAATGATCTGTTTTTTTAGTATTTTTATTTTTGAGACAGAGTTTCACTCCCATTGCCCAGGCTGGAGTGCAGTGGCACAATCTCAGCTCATTGCAAACTCTACCTCCAGGTTCAAGCTATTCTCCTGCCTCAGCCTCCCAAGCAGCTGAGATTACAGGCGTGCACTACCATGCCCAGCTAATTTTGTATTTTTAGTAGAGACGGGGTTTCTCCATGTTGGTCAGACTGGTCTCGAACTCCACATCTCAGGTGATCTGCCCGCCTCGGCCTTCCAAAGTGCTGGGATTACAGGTGTGAGCCACCACGCTTGGCTGTTTTTTTTTTTTTTTAAAGGTGGAATCCTTCTCTTGATCTTTAATTTCAAACTTTAGAAACCCTGCATGGGCCAATACTGTATCAGACAAACTGAACACATCTGTGAGTCCAATTCGCTGGAGGGCCTCTGTGTCTAGCCTCCTTGGCTGCTTGGACCAAGAGCTGGCTTCTTGTAGTTGGACAGACAGACTGACTCACTGACTGGAAGATGCTGTCAGCTCTTGTTTCCCCCGGTTGCCCAGAAGAAAGCTGACGTGTTCCCAGTGTGACCTGAGCCAGGGCTCTGGCTAAACCCTTGGGAACTAGTGTGTGGATCAGATATGGGGTTCCTGAACTTGGACTTGATTGACACTTGGCCACAATGACCGCTCTGCTCCCCTGCCCTCTTCCTTTTCTTTAGAGACAGGGTCTCACTCTGGTCACCCAGGCTGGAGTGCAGTGCCATGATCATGGCTCACTGCAGCCTCGACCTCCTGGGTTCAGGTGATCCTCCCACCTCAGCCTCCCCAGTAGCTGGGACTACAGGTGAGCACTACCATGCCCAGCTGATTTTTTTTTTTTTTTTGTATTTTTAATAGAGACAGGATTTCACCCTGTTGCCCAGGCTGGTCTTTAGGCCGCTCTTGGGCTTAAGTGACCTGCTGCCGCAGCCTCCCAAAGTGCGGGAGTTACAGGTGTGAGCCACCAGTGCCTCGGCCACCCTCTCTGTTTTCTTGGCCTTTGCTTTGAGTTCCTGTTGGTCCTCATATAGCCTGTTTCCTATTTCCTCATGACAACTAGATGTTGGTAACTGATAAACTTGAAGGTTTTCCTTTTCTTGGCGGTTTGCTTTATAATGAAGGCCTCTGAAACTCAGAAATCACTGAAGAAGTTGATGGCTGGGCTGGGTGCAATGGCTCACGCCTGTAATCCCAGCACTTTGCAAGGGTAAGGCGGACGGATCACGAGGTCGAGAGATCGAGACCATCCTGGCCAACATGGTGAAATCATATCTCTACTAAAAATACAAAAATTAGCCAGGCGTGGTGGCACACACCTGTAGTCCCAGCTACTTGGGAGGCTGAGGCTGGAGAATTGCTTAAACCTGAGAGGCGGAGGTTGCAGTGAGCTGAGATCACGCCACTGCACTTCAGCTTTGGTAGCTGAGGGTGCAGTTTTCTGTACTGGGCCAGAGACAGCCTGGAGCTGCTGTCCACAGGCACTGCACTTGGTCCATGTGCTTCACTGGCCTAGAAGGGCCTGAATCTTGCCAGGCTTTTTCCTTCCTCCTGGACAGTAGCTGAGGGCAGACCTCATCTCCAGGGACCCAGGATCACAATCTGCCGCCTTGCTAGGGAGGGAGCCAAGGACTGCTCTCAGAGCTAGTTTAACTGCTCCTTCCTTCCATGCACCCTGAGGGGAGGCCCCTCGGATGCTGGTCAGCACGATTAAACTCACACCTTCTCTTCGTTGGTCCAGGTGGCCACAGGCTTGTGCGGTTAGTGAACTCTGAGCTGTGAAAGATGCCCATGCTGCTGTCTCTGGCAGAGCTCACTTGGCTGCAGTGGGAGGGCAGTAGACAAGGCGGGAAGGAGGAAAAGAGAGTGGGGAAGGAGGGCAAAAAAGGGCAAAAACTTGCTTCAGTATTTCTTGGCTTCTGTGAAACTCACTTGGCTGGTATGAAAATTCAGAAGAAAATTTTCAGAGGAACTTCTCACAGCATGTATTTCATTTGCCATGAAAACACTCAGATAAGTGTGTGCATGTGTGTGCTTGAGTTGCTGAGAGGAGATATTGTGTGGCTTGTTTTAGATTTCCTGAAAGGTATTTAGCCACGTGCTCATTATAGCATGTGGCAGCTTGAAGTTCAAGTTAGCTTGCTGCATTGTTGGTGTTTTTGAATCAGTGGGGGAATTACTGTTACTCTGGGATTTTTTGGTGGCAGTTTAGATAGATTCCTGCCAGGAGAAGCTCTGGGAAATTTCTCTTTTGCTCAGGGTGTCTTGGGGCTGTTCTGGATTGTTTTGGGGTGTGGTGACCTCTCTTAGCGTATCCTTATCTAAGGGCTCAGCGTGACTTTTCTGATAAAGCTGGAATCCCTCCAGGCTGCTTGTGCAGCTGGATTTGGGCACCCCTGGGAAGGTGTTCTTTTGTTCTGCTGACAGATGGGCGTGTTCAGGGCTGGTCTGGACATGTGATTCCAGCTGCAGTTTGGGGCTGAGGCTGCCTTAGCTCTGATTTCGAAAGAGGATCCTGAGCTTGTGGGGGTCTTGGCTCTCCTGAGAGCTGCATGTGGATTGAGATGTGGAAGAGAAGTGGGTTTGGGATTGGTGAGTGGGAGCTCTTCCTCACAGGGGTCCTTTCTTGTTCAGCTTGCTCGGTTGTACTCAGACCACTCTGGACTCCTGGTGAGGTCCTAAGTGGTTCATCAACAAAAATGCCAGTTGAGATGTGGCAGAAAGATTTTTGTTTTTGTTTTTGTTTTTTTGATGGAGTCTCTCGCGCTGTCACCCAGGCTGGAGTGCAGTGACGCGATCTTGGCTCGCTGCAACCTCCGCCTCCCGGGTTCAAGCGATTCTCCTGCCTTGGCCTCCCAAGTAGCTGGGACTACAGGCATGTGCCACCACACCTGGCTAATTTTTGTATTTTTAGTAGAGATGGAGTTTCACCATGTTGGCCAGGGTGGTCTCGAACTCCTGGTCTCGAACTCCACCCACCTTAGCCTCCCAAAGTTCTGGGATTACAAGTATAAGCCACTGTGCCCGGCCGGCAGAAAGGTTTTAAAGGAGAGTCCTGGGGGCTGAGTTGACTTTAGATACTGTGATACCTTCTAGTTTCTTTCAAGCTATGCCTCTGGACAGCTGGGGTCAACCCCACATACATAGGGTAGGTTTAGCTGAATTTTAAATGTTAACTAATTTAGATTTGAATAGCCATCTGTGTCTAGCAGCTATTGAAGAGTGCAGTTCTAGAGGCCCCTTGTAGGTGGGGTTCCACAAACAGGAATGTTTTCTCCAGACATGGTGTGTGTGATAGCATGTTGCCTGTGAGTCGTGTTTCCCAGGCAACAACTTAACTTAACCCCACAGAGCAAGGGAGCCTCCAGAAGGCTCTTAAAGAGTGACTTCGGTGGTGGGATTTGCAGACACCCTGACGGGCATTTTTTCCCTTCTTTTGGTGGTAGATGGGGACTTTCAGCAATCCCCAAGTCACGATTCTTCAGCACACAGCTCTCACATGGCAACATGTTCCTAGGATATGGGGATAGCTCCACAGGATATCCACAGATGAATTAGCTCAGCCACTGTGAAAAGCAGTCTGGAGATTTCTCAAAGAACTTAAAATAGAACTGCCATTTGATCCAGCAATCCCATTACTGGGTATATACCCAAAGGAATATAAATGGTTCTACCATAAAGACACGAGCATGAGTATGTTCATCGCAGCATTAGTCACTATTCTGCCATTCTGACCGGTGTGAGATAGTATCTCGTCGTGGTTTTGATTTGCATTTCCCTAATGATTACTGATATTGAGCATTTTTTTTCATATATGCTTGTTAGCTAGATGTGTGTCCTTTTTTGGGAAGTGTCTGTTCATGTCCTTTGCCCATTTTTAAATAGGATTGATTTTTGTCTGTTAGTGCTTGTTGGTACAGAGCTCTGGGACAGTCCTAGTGCAATATGTTTTGTCTTAGAATGAAGAGTTTGGGGGTTGGGAGTGGGAATAGAGTTAAGAAGGTTTTCCTTTTCATTTATTTAAGCCTCCACCATGGTTTAAAATTTTGATTGTGTACCTGTGTAGCTTTTATCTAAAAAAGTACATAAGTACATAAAATTATTATAGGCCTCTTCTCTTTTTTTCTTTCCAGTTTTCATTTTAGGCTTAAGGGGTACATGTATAAGTTTATTACATGGGTAAATTACGTGTTGTGGGGGTTTGGTGCACAGATAATTTTGTCACCCAGGTAATCAGTATAATACCTGATAAGTAGTTTTTCAATCCTCATCGTCCTTCCACCCTCCACTCTCTACCCTCAAACAGGCCCATGTGTCTATTGCTCCTTTCTTTGTGCCTATGTGTACTTGATGTTTAGCTCTTACTTATATGTGAGAACATGTGGCATTTGGTTTGCTGTTCCTGTGTTAATTTGCTTAGGATAATGGCCTGCAGCTCCACCCATGTGCTGCAAAGGCCACGATCTCATTTTTTAAAAAATAGGTGCATTGCACTCCATGGTATATATATACCACATTCTTTTAATCCAGTCTACCATTGATGGGCATTTATGTTGATTTCATACCTTTGCTGTTGTGAATAGTCCTGTGATGAACATACCTGTGGTTGTGTCTTTATGGTAGAACCATTTATATTCCTTTGGGTATATACCCAGTAATGGAATTGCTGGATCAAATGGTAGTTCTATTTTAAGTTCTTTGAGAAATCTCCAGACTGCTTTTCACAGTGGCTGAACTAATTTACATTCCACCAGCAGTGCTTTTTCTCTGCAACCTTGCCAGCTTCTGTTATTTTTTGACTTTGTACTGATAGCCACTTTGGCCTGAGATAGTATCTCAGTGTGGTTTTGATTTGCATTTCCCTAATGACTAGTAATATTGAGCATTTTAAAATATATGCTAGTTGGCTGCATGTGTATCTTTTTTTGAGAAGTGTCTATTCATGTCCTTTGCTCATTTTTTAATGGGGTTGATTTTTGCCTGTTGATTTGAGTTTCTTATAGATTCTTGATATGAGACCTTTGTCAAATGTATAGTTTGCAAATATTTCTCCCCTTCTGTAGGTTGCTTGTTTACTCTGCTGATAGTTTCTTTTGCTGTGCAGAGACTCTTTAGTTTAATTAGGTCCCACTCATCAATTTTTTTTGTTGTTATGGCTTTTGGAGTCTTCATAATGAAGTCTTTTCCTGGGTCGATGTCTAGAATGTTATTTCCTGGATTTTCTTCCTGGGTTTTTATAGTTTTAGGCTTTACATTTGAGTCTTAATCCATCTTGAGTTGGTTTTTGTAGATGGTGTAAGGAAAGGGCCCAGTTTCAATCATCTGCATATGGCTAGCCAGTTACTTCAGCACTATTTATTGAATACAGAGTCCTTTTCCTGTTCCTTGTTTTTGTCAATTTTGTCAAAGATCAGATAGTTGTAGATGTGTGGCTTTATTTCTGTGTTCTCTAGCTTTTTCATTGGTCTATATGTCTGTTTTTGTATCAGTACTATGCTGTTTTGGTTACTGTATCCTTATAGCATAGTTTGAAGTTGGGTAGTGTGTTGCTTCCAGCTTTGTTCATTTTGCTTAGGATTGTTTTGGCTATTCAGGCCCTTTTTTGGTTCCAAATGAGTTTTAGAATAGCTTTTTTCTAATTCTGTGAAAAATGTCACTGGTAGTTTGAAAGGAATATAACTGAATCTATAGATAGCTTTGGGCAGTATATCTATTTTAACAATATTGATTCTTCCTATCAATAGGAAGAATCTATGAACATGGAATTCCATGAACATATTCCATGAAAATGGAATGTTTTTCCATTTGTTTGTGTCCTCTGTGAGTTTTTTCAGCAGTGTTTTATAATTCTCCCTGTAGAGATCTTTCACCTCTCTGGGTAGCTGTATTTCTAGGTACTTTATTTTTGTGTGTGGCTATTGTGAATGAGATTGCATTCTTGATTTGGCTCTCAGCTTAGATGTTATTCATGTATAGAAGTGATACTGATTTTTATACATTAATTTTGTATTCTAAAACCTCACTGAAATTGTTTATCAGATAAAGGAATCTTGGGACAGAGACTATGGGTTTTCAAGGTATTGAATCATATTGCCTTCAAAGACAGGGAGTTTGACTTCTTCTGTTCCTGTTTGGATTAGGCCTCTTAAGTCTTCACTGTTACCATTAGCATGGAAGAGTACTCAGAATATTTTGTTGTGTGACAATAAAGCAGATTACAAAGCCATATAGTTCCACCTTCTGGGTTCAAGTGATTCTCCTGCTTCAGCCTCCCGAGTAGCTGGGATTATAGGCATGCGCCGTCATGCTTGGCTAATTTTGTATTTTTAGTAGAGATGGGGTTTTTCCATGTTGGTCAGGCTTGTCTCAAACTCCTGACCTCAGGTGATCTGCTGGCTTTGGCCTCCCAAAGTGCTGGGATTACAGGCGTGAGCCACCGTGCCCAACCAAGAGGTTTGGTTTTTGGAAAAAAAAAAAAAAGTTCAGATAAGAACATGTCCTGGCTAAATAAACTAAAAAAATAAAGAATCAAAATAATTTGAAAAAGTGTTAAAAAAAAAATAGCAACCAATTTGCTCTAAAATTACTATGTGAGAGAGTTTTTTTTGTTTGTTTTTGTTTTTGAGACAGTCTTGCTCTGTCTCTGGGCAGGGACTGTGAGATTTTCAAGGTAAAAAATTAGCCAGGCATGGTGGCATGCACCTGTAATCCTAGCTACTTGGGAGGCTGAGGTGGGAGAATCGCTTGAATCCAGGAGGTGGAGGTTGCAGTGAACTGAGATCAAGCCACTGCACTCTAGCCTAGGGAACAGAGAGGACCCCATCTCAAGGAAAAGAAAATGATGGCTATTTGTAAACCAAGAAGAAAGGCCTCAAGAGAAAATAACCCTCCAGCACAATACCTGGGCTTCTGTTAAGGAACCCAGTTTGTTATGGCAGCCCTAGCAAACTAATACATTTGGGTTTTGTGTGACTTGCTTCATTCAGGCCAAAGAGAAATTGAGGAATTTTCTTTTTTTTAATTGGACATTTGCTTGGATCTAAAATATGGCAAAATCAGGTCTGTTTTTCTAGTGGGAATTTAGCCATTGATTACTTGAGGACTGTTTCTCTTCAAATCTTTGGGGACAGCGACATCTAATGGTAGTTTTTTATATACCCTTTTCAGTTCTCTTCTGGCTGTACGTTAGAATCACTTGAGATTAAAAAAGCAAAAAAAGCCAATGTCTAGGCTTTACCTAGCCAATTATGCCAGAATCTCTGGGAATGGGACCCAGGCGTCAGTATTTAAAAGAGATTTATTTCTACATTAGTCCAAAGTGTAGCCAAGGTTGAGACCACAGATTCTCAATGACAGAAATTCTGGATTGTAAAAATATGAGCTCATACTATGTTGCCATTTCTCACAATATGAAAAAGTTTGTTCAGTTCTGCACTTATTTATTGCCCCTCTGCTTCCAAAGAAGGTAAAATACAGAGGTTTCTTGGTCTGTCATATTACTCTGGTTGATTTCTTGGCACCTTTACTGCCTCTGATCCTAGGAGAGGATTTTCTGAGTTTCAATACAGCAGCAGGTTCTCAATGTCTACTAAGTCTTCTAGTTAAAAAGAAATGTTAAACTCTTTGCTTTTCTTCTGTGCTTTTCTCCCTATTGTCTCGTGGCTTAGAAATTTCTATATTATTACAGAAACAGTGAAATATACACTTACCACATTTCTATTTTAAAAACCACTTCTTCTATATGTATACGCGCGCGCGCGCACACACACACACGCACATATGTATTTTGTTTTTATTTTTATTTTTGAGACAGAGTCTCGTTCTGTAGCCTAGGCTGAAGTGCAGTGGCATGATCTCATTTCACTGCAACCTCCGCCTCCCAAGTTCAAGTGATTCTCCTCCCTCAGCCTCCCGAGTAGCTGGGATTACAGGTACCCACCACCACGCCTGGTTAATTTTTGTATTTATAGTAGAAATGGGGTTTCACCATGTTGGTCAGGCTGGTCTCGAACTCCTGACCTCAGGTGATCCACCTGCCTCAGCCTCCCAAAGTGTTGGGATTACAGGTGTGAGCCACTGTACCTGGACTTCTTTTTTATATTTCATGGGCTAAAATAACTGGGATTAATTTTTCTGTGTATGGTGCATAGTGAGTATTGAACTTCCTATTATTTTCTTAAACCTGAGAGTCCATCTTTCCCACATGAGTTGTGGTTACTCCATGACTTTCATTTGCGAGGCACACTTTTTCCCCACAGTAAGTCTCTACATGCTAGTGTGAGAGATATTAGAATGAGACTTTTCCTGGCAAGGTGAGTGGAAGACAATTAATTCCTCATTTACAGACTTTCAAAGGAAATCTCTGGGGAACGGCTCCCTGACTTTTGGACATTCTTAAAAATAGAGAGGAGAGAAAGAAAAAGAACAAGTCTTGGTAAACAGGTTTCTTTGGAGAGAGTTGTTGCTGTGCTCTGGGCCCCCAAGTTCCCTTTTCAGGGAGGAGTGGGAAGTGCTCATTCTAACCCCAGACTTGAGAGGGCTGGGAGAATTTTGAAAAGCAGTTTCCATGGGGGAGACATGAAGCAGCCAGCCTGGGTGACAGAGTGACACTTTGTCTCAAAAAAAAAAAAGTATAAGTATGTGCCAAATATTATTCTAACAGGACATCCTTATTTTGAAGGCAAGACTGTCTTTGGGATTTACAGTGACCTAAGAATTGTCTCTGACCTAGAAGTGGGCAAAAAAACCTATGACCTTTTCATCTGAGGAACAGGCTGATACCTTTGTAAGTAAAAATTAAAGGGTTGGGATAGAGAGCAAATGAGCTGTTTTGGTCACTATAATCAGGCATCTTGCTTATTCAGTGTACTGGTTGCATTAGGACTGATTTCAGGGCTACCCTAATCACCAGGGTTCCCTCTCAAAATGCTCCAGATGTGGTCTGTCTTAGTAGTTGAATGGTTGAATAGTTAAATAGTTGAATGGTTGAAAATTACAGAGCCTTCCTTAAAGCACCTTAACAGAAAAGAGAATTTACTATAAGGTTACATATGTGGCTATAAAAGTAGGCTATCTATCTATCTATCTATCTAGCTAGCTATCTAGCTATCTAGCTATCTATCTATTTTTTTGAGATGGAATCTCACTCTGTCATTCAGACTGGAGTGCAGTGGCGCAATCTTGGCTTACTGAAACATCTACCTCCTGGGTTCAAGTGATTCTCCTACTGAATAGCTGGGATTACAAGTGCCCGCCACAATGCCTGGCTAATTTTTATATGTTTAGTAGAGACAGAGTTTCATCATGTTCGTCAAGCTGGTCTTGAACTCCTGACCTCAGGTGATCCACCCACCTCAGCCTCCCAAAGTGCTGGGATTACAGGCATGAGTCACTGCACATGGCTTAATATTTTAAAAAGAAATGAATGAGTTAATTCAGAGATAGGCACCTAATGTGAACTCCAGTCAGGCAGTAAGGAACTTTCCCCTGACAACAGTGATTGTGATAGGAAAGGGGACAGGATTTAGGTTAGCCCAATTCTCATGAAGTCAGACCTTTGCTCAGTGATTGGGGGAGAAGAAACTGTTTTTCCTATCAGTGTATGTAGCTATGAGGTCTGAAACTGTAGCAACCACTTTGCAATCTTGAACAAAGCTAGATTTGAGATGATGCTGACACAGGAGAGTAGGCAATTGATGAAATAAATGCAGAGCTAGAGCCTTGAGCCAGCCATTCCTGAAGCCCTCACTGCATTAAACTTCTTAGGTATAGTAGTGGTTCCCAGTCGGGGGCAGTTTAGCTCTGAAAGGATATTTGGCAATATCTGGAGATATTTTTCGTTGCTACAATTGGGTGGGTGCTCCTGGAACCCAGTGGATAGAGGCCAAGGATGCTGCTAAATCCCCTATAGTATATAAGAGAGCACGCTTTCCTTTGCAGCATAGAATTATCTGGCCCCAAGTGACTATATTGCTGAGGTTGAGAGACTCAGACCTAGAGATTTGATTAGATCTAAGGTTTTTTATTTTTATTTTTATTTTTTGGCAAGGATGCTTTATAGGCTCTGTGTACTTCCTTTTATCAGGCCTGCTCTCTTGGCTTTTCTGTATTTCTCTACCTGCCATTGCTCCCCTCTCTCAGTTCCCGGTGCCCCTCTCCAGTCTCTCACAAGCCCAGGGGGCTGCCTTCTCCTTGTAATCTCTCCACACCCTGACTCTTCACACTATCATTTGCTGGGCATTTTGGGGCTCATTGGTGTGTGTTTGGCCTCCACTGGGCTGGAGATGCTGGGAAGGCAGGGACTCAGTCTGTCTTTTCTAGTGCATTCAGGACACTGGGACTGGTAGATCTTGATATGCAAATACATCAATGACGAATGACTTAGATATTCGAGCTGGTCAGAGACAGTGTCTCTTTCTCTGTGGGCAGGAGCTGAATCAACATAGTGGTATTTTCTTTTCTTTTTTAGACGGAGTTTCACTCTTGTTGCCCAGGCTGGAGTGCAATGGCATGATCTTGGCCAATTGCAACCTCTGTCTCCTGGGTTCAAGCGATTCTTCTGCCTCAGCCTCCCAAGTAGCTAGGATTATAGGCATGAGCCACCATGCCTGGCTAATTTTGTCTTTTTAGTAGAGATGGGGTTTCTCCATGTTGGTCAGGCTGGTCTCAAACTCGTGACCTCAGGTGATCCATCTGCCTCAACCTCCCAAAGTGCTGGGTTTATAGACTTGACCCACCACACCCGGATCTAACAGTGGTACTTCCTTTTTTCTGAGATGGAGTTTTGCTCTTGTTGCCCAGGCTGGAGTGCAATGGCATGATCTTGGCTTATTGCAATCTCCGCCATCTGGATTCAAGAGATTCTCCTGCCTCAGCCTCCTGAGTAGCTGGAATTATAGGTGTTCACCACCACGCCTGGCTAATTTTTTGTACTTTTAGTAGAGATAGGGTTTCACCATGTAGACCAGACTGGTCTCGAACTCCTGACCTCAGGTGATCCACCTGCCTCAGCCTCCTAGAGTGTTGGGAATACAGACGTGAGCCACCATGCCCGGCCCATGCAGTGGTATTTTCACAAGTCCATTCCTTTTCACCTTTTGCCAGTAAAATGATGTAGTAAGATCATCCACCATATATACAATGGACTATTATTCAGCCTGAAGAAGGAAATCCTGTCATTAGCTATAACACGAATAAACATAGAGGACACTATGCTAAGTGAAATCAGCCAGTTGCAGCAAGACAAATGCTGTGTAAGTCCTTTTATATGAGGCATACAAAACAGACTCTTAGAAACAGAAAGTAGAGTGGTGGTTGCCTGGGGCTGAGGGGAGGAGGAAAAGAAGGGATATTGTTCAATGGGTATAAAATTTCAGTTTTGCAAGATTAAAAATGTTCTAGAGATCTGTTGCACAGCAATGTACATAATTAACATTAATGTGCTACACACTTAAAAATGGTTAAGATGGTCTGGGTGCAGTGGCTCATGCCTGTAATTCCAGCACTTTGAGAGGCTGAGACAGGCAGATCACTTGAGGTCAGGAGTTCAAGACCAGCCTGGCCAAACATGGCAAAACCCTGTGTCTACTAAAAAATACAAAAATTAGCTGGATATGGTGGCATGCACCTGTAATCCCAGCTACTCTGGAGGCTGAGGCAGGAGAAGCACTTGAACCCGGGAGGCGGAGGTTGCAGTGAGCGGACATTGCACTACTGCACTCCAGCCTGGGAGACAGAGTGAGAGTCCATCTCAGAGAAAAAAAAGGTTAAAATGGTAAATCTTTTTTTTTTTTTTTTGAGATAGGTTCTCACTCTGTCAGCCAGGCTGGAATGCAGTGGCATCATCACAGCTCACTGCAACCTCCACCTCCTGGGCTCAAGTAATCCTCCTACCTCAGCCTCCTGAGTGACTGGGACTACAGGCACATCACTGTGCCTAGCTAATTTTTGCATTTTTTGTAGAGATGGGGTTTCGTCATGTTGTCTGTGCTGGTGGTCTCAAACACCTGAGCTCAAGTGATCCACATGCCTCCGCCCCCCAAAGTATGTGAGCCACCATGCTCACCTGGTCTAAGATGGTAAATCTTATGTCCTGCATTTTTTTCTTTTTTTTTTTTTTTTTGAGACAGTCTCCACCCAGGCTGGAGTGCAATGGTGTGATCTCAGTTCACTGCAACCTCTGCCTCCTGGGTGCAAGCAATTCTCCTGCCTCAGCCTCCCGAGTAGCTGGGACTACAGGTGTGTGCCACCACACCTGGCTAATTTTTCTGTTTTTAGTAGAGACAGGGTTTCAGTATTTTGACCAGGCTGGTCTCGAACTCCTGACCTTGTGATCCACCCTCCTTGGCTTTCCAAAGTGCTGGGATTACAGGTGTGAGCCACCGCGCCTGGCTGTCCTGTATGTTTTAAAAGCATAATTAATAAAAGGTATTTGGTGAAAAGTAAAAAAAAAATTACCCGCTGGACAAAGTGGCTCATACCTGTAATCCCAGCTCCTAGGGGGCAGAGGCGGGAGGATAGCCTGAGCCCAGTAGTTCAAGACCTGCCTGGGCAGTGTAGTGAGACCCTGTTTGCAAAATCAATCAATAAATACATAAAAAATAAAATAAATCACTCATGGAGGCTATACCTTGGGAGACTTGATTAGATTTAGGAGGCAGGGCTCAGGTGGCTTCTCTCATTATTTTGTGTTGATTTGTGAGATTGTATCTGCTTTTTTCAGAGGTGACCTTGGTATCCAATTCCAGGGCACCCCACTGAGTCTCCCATGCCGCCTGAGCCTCTGCCCCACCCCTGGCCATGGTGTGTGCTTCTCTCTGTCACTCAGCCACACTGATCTGGGAGGAAGGGTGGATGCCCAGAGCCTGGGTCACACCGGTCCAGTGCCGTGGTCCTCAGGCCTCAGGAGACACCTAAACAGCAGGGGCTCAAGTTCTCTCTAGTGTAGGAAACAGTTGAGGTGGGCTTTTCCACAGTCTGCAGCAGAGCCTCCTGCTTTTTATTTATTTTTATTTTTATTATTTATTATTTATTTATTTTTGAGATGGAGTTTCGCTCTTGTTACCCAGACTGGAGTGCAATGGCTCAATCTCAGCTTACCACAACCTCTGCCTCCTGGGTTCAAGCAATTCTCCTGCCTCAGCCTCCCGAGTAGCTGAGACTACAGATGTGCACCACCATGCCCAGCTAATTTTTGTATTAGACACCCTGAGACATGCTCCTGCCCCTTCATGCAGATTTGCTGTCACTCAGTGCATTCTTCCAAGAGCTGGTCTGAGCCAAGGCAAATGGCTCCCTCCAGCTCTGCAGGGGTTTTCACACCTGGTTTGTGGCTCCTCCGGCCTTCTACCCTTCTACGCTCCCCTCTGAGTCTGCCTTTTACCTGGGCCTGCCAACCAGTTAGCACCTCTGCTGAACAGAAGGCCTGGAGCAGAAGGGGCCCTGCCTCCCACCGTCTCCGGGAACCACGCTGGAGAACAAAGGAAGACAGGATGTCCTTCCTCCTTCTCCCGCTCCATTCCTACCTCCCTGCCTCCTTTTCTTTCTCTTCTTCTGAGAAAGCAGCCTCAGAGCTGGATGTAGAACATCCAGAACAATCGAGAAAAATAACTGCTTCCCTCTCTCTGACTTCCTGCTCCTCACTGCCCATATCCTGTGTTGGGTACCTTTTTTTGTTAGTGATGTTTAATGTCACATGCTTGCACTTTCTACTAATCTTAATTTCATGTTACTTAAAAAAAAACTTTTTTAAAAAAATAGAGATGAAGTTTCACCATGTTGGTCAGGCTGGTCTTGAACTCCTGACTTCAGGTGATCCACCGGCCTCAGCCTCCCAAAGTGCTGGGATAACAGGTGTGAGCCACCGTGCCCGGCCAATTTCATGTTACTCTTATAATATAGGTAAATAAGCCTTGAAGATGTGATTATAGGCTTGAGGGGGGAAAAGTTTTAAAAATCACGAGATTAAAATGTGTTTGTTGCAAGAATAATTAGAAAATAGAGATAAGGGAAAGGAAGAAAAATAAGAACCAACCATTAAAATGTGCTGCCTCCAGATATTCTGAGCTCAGTCACCCGGGTTTACCAAAAAGCAGAGCCCAAGAGGAAGCTAGGGTGAGGGACAGGGGACTGAGGTAGGGCAGGGGAGCTTTGGGAGAAGGATGCATATTTGACTTGACATTTGACCAACACTATAGGCAACTTGTTGACCTCTTAAGAGCCTGTGCCACTTGAAATACATCTTGGGACCTTTCATGAGGAGAAGAGATGGGAAAGCACTTATCTACTTTCTTTTTTTCTTTTGTTTTTGAGATGAAGTCTCACTCTGTTGCCCAGGCTGGAGTGCAGTGGCATGCTCTCGGCTCACTGCAACCTTGCCTCCTGGGTTCAAGCAATTCTCCTGTCAGCCTCTGGAGTAGCTGGGACTACTGGTGTGCACCACCACACCTAGCTAATTTTTGTATTTTTAGTAGAGACAGTTTCACTATATTGGTCAGGCTAGTCTTGAACTCCTGACCTCAGGTGATCCACCTGCCTCCCAAAGTGCTGGGATTACAGGTGCCCGGCCAGCACTTACCCACTTTCATCCCCCCAACTCAAACATTTGCCTATGGGAGGTCACCTCACCTGTATTTTTGGGTCATGCATGAACACTGAGTGAGTGTGTCACGGAGAAAACAGAGAGGGGAGACCACTGTGACCCTGACTTTGGTGCTGTAGGAACTGGTCTGAGTGAACTAAGAGGTGAGACTCAGAGGTGGTGCACACTGGGGCATGGTAGCTCATACCTATAATCCCAGCTGTGCGGGAGGCTGAGGCAGGAGGATCACTTGAGCCTGGGAGGTCGAGGCTGCAGTGAGCCATGATCCCACCACTACATTCCAGCCAAGGTGACAGAATGAGACCTTGTCACAAACACAAACAGCTGGGCACAGTGGCTTGTGCCTATAATCCCAGTACTTTGAGAGGCTGCAGTGGAAAGATCGCTTGAGCCCAGGAGATCAAGCCTAGCCGGGGCAACATAGGGAGAGCCTGTCTGTACAGAAAATTAAACATATTTAGCCAGGCATGGTGGTACATGCCTATAGTCTCAGCTACTTAGGAGGCTAAGGCTGGAGGATTGCTTGAGCCAGGAGTTTGAGGCTGCAGTGAGCCATTTCGTGTCACTGCACTCCAGCCTGGGCAACAGAGCGAGACCCTGCCTTAACAAACAACCAGAGAAGAAAGTGATGTGCAAGAGGTTCCATTTTGGTATATAAACATGGCAACATGTCCAGCAGTTACTGTAAGCTAGACACAGTGCAGAGCGCTTCACATGGATTATCTCATTTCACACTCCAGTTACTCTAGAAGGAATACTGTTATTACCCCCATTTTAGATATTAGAAAAGTGAGGTTCAGAAAGGCTAAGTTTACCCAGATGACCCAGTTAAAAAGGGCAGATCCAGGATGCACATCCAAGCTTTCCAATTTGGGTCCACTCTATATCCCTTTTAATGATTGGTGTACATTTATCATCTGGGTTTGCCCAGCCTCCATGCTGGCTTCAGGTGACTGAGTGACTCTCTTTCTGTCTCTCTGTTTAGTTTTCTGTGGTGTCAGCGGCATTTTAAATTGGCTGACAACACCCCTCAGAGTCATACGCTTACCTGCCCAGGTCCAGGGAGACCGATACAGAGAGAAGTTTTCCCCAGAATTCCAAGTCGTCATCTGATTGGCCCAGCCCAGATGAGCCAATGGCTGCGATGAGGGGAATGGAACAGGGATATGGGCTTAGGTCAGTTTTCATTCTGGTGGGATCCACTTTCCATAAGTAATAAGTGGAGGGGCAGTGGATACATAGAAATCTGGGTTCCGCAGGAAGAGGGAAGTGGGGGAGGGATGGTGGGTAGGTTATCCTTTGGCCATTTGGGCAGCCTGTCTTCAAACCTTTTATTTTGAGCAATCCATGCAAGAATGGCAGGAACAGTAGAAGGAGCGTTGAAGAGGAGGCCACTGACCCAGACTCCCTGCTGTGCCTCCCTCCTCGGACAGCCTGCTTTCCTACCTTCCCTAAGCTTGGTTCTCTGGTCTGTTTAATCTAAAAACAGTCTTCTCAGCCTTGCTGCTTCTTTTAATAAATTCCTCTTTGCCTCAGTTTGCCAGGTAAGGTTTTACTGCTTTTCACCCAGAGCCTTGACTGATGCATGTTGGATTTCTGAGGAGACAGGAGTTCAACCCTACTTCCCCATCTGTGTCCAAAGTAGGGAAATCTGGCCAAGCATATAAATAGAGACCAGGACACCTTCTTTATTACCAAAGAAGTAAAAGCTGGAGGTCTGACTTAGTGTGGGAGCCACACAGGGCTGCAAACTGAACCCCAGAATTAGACAGGTGTAGCCAGTTAGGCACAGATGGCACCAGGCTGGGTGTGATTCTGGACCCGGAGGAACAGCAGAGAAGGTGACCGGTGCAGCCAGATTGCTCCCGGGAGTAGGGAGTGGGGAGTGAGCCCAGGATGCCTTGCTTATTCTTCCCACATTTACCACCAGGTAAGGCATTTCTCCTCCCCGACATGGAGTGAGTTAAAGGCGATGGAGAGAAACCCGGAGAGTTTATAGAGCATCCTTTCTTAGAGAAACAAGTGGTGAGGACTCTCTCCTAACAGAATGCAGCAGCTCCCAGTTCCTCCCTCCATCCCTTTTTTCCTCTCTTTCCCTTTGTTCTGTCTCTGTCTAATCTATCTTATCAAAGTAAATTCATACTGTATATGCTGTTTTTACCTCCTTTTCTCATCTAACAACATGCCATAAATATTTCTCTGTGTCTCTCTCTATCTCTTTATGACACTTTTCTCTAAGTAGTTATGTGGTATTCCACTGCTTGGTTTATTACAAGTTTTTGTTGTTGTTGTTGAGATGGAGTCTCACTCTGCCACCCAGGTTGGAGTGCAAAGGTGCAATCTTGGGTTACTACAACCTCTGCCTCCCGGGTTCAAGTGATTCTCCTGCCTCAGCCTCTTGAGTAGCTGGATTATAAGCATGTGCCACCATGCCTGGCTATTTTTTTTTTTTTTTTTTTTTTTTAGTAGAGACAAGTTTTACCATGTTGGCCAGGCTGGTCTCCAACTCCTGAACTCAAGAGATCCACCTACCTCTGCCTCCCAAAGTTCTGGGATTACAGGCATGAGCCACCCTAAAAGGCTCAAATTGTATATATATGTGTATATATGCATGTATGTATATGTATATAGGTATGTGTATGTATATGTATACACACACACACACACACACACATACGTATATGTATGCATTTTTTTTTTTGAGACAGAGTCTCGCTCTGTCACCCAGGCTAGAGTGCAGTGGCATGATGACAGCTCATTGCAACCTCTGCCTCCTGGGTTCAAGTGATTCTCCCAACTCAGCCTCCCTAGTAGCTGGGATTACAGGCATGCGCCATCACAACTGACTAATTTTTGTATTTTTAGTAGAGATGAGGTTTCACCATGTTGATTAGGCTGGATGGTCTTGAACTCCTGACCTTGGGTGATCTGCCTATCTTAGCCTCATAAAGTGTTGAGATTACAGGTGTGAGCCACTGTACCCAGCATATATATATATATATGTGTGTGTGTGTGTGTGTGTGTGTGTGTGTGTGTATGTGTGTGTGTGTATTTTTTGAGATAGAGTCTCCCTCTGTCACCCGGGCTAGAGTGCAGTGGCATGATCTCAGCTCACTGCAACCTCCACCTCGTGGGTTTAAGCAATTCTCTCATCTCAGCCTAGAGTAGCTGGGATTACAGGTGTGTGCCACCATGCCCGGCTAATCTTTGTATTTTTAGTAGAGATGGAGTTTCACCATGTTGGCCAGCCTGGTCTCAAACTCCTGACCTCAGGTGATCCACCAGCCTTGGCCTCCAAAGTGCTGGGATTACAGGTGTGAGCCACTGCAACTGGCCTAAATTGTATTTTTACTAATGGTGTGTGAGAAGTTTTCTGCCCATTTTATTTTTATTTTATTTATTTTGATTTAATTTAACTTAATTTTTTTGACCTACATAGTTAAGTAGAAAATGGATGATGAAAACAGCTCAGGATAGAAACCAAACAAGTATAGAAGGGCTCCTTAAACAATGCAAAGAGCAGGCTTTGTAGTTCCTCTCATATATATACTTTTTTTTAACAGAAAGGAGAGATTGCAACTAAAGGGAATTTCTGCTTATTTTATTTTATTTTATTTTATGTTTTTGAGACATAGCCCGGCTCTGTCGCCCAGGCTGGAGTGCAGTGGTGTGATCTTGGCTTACTGCAATCTCTGCCTCCAGGTTTAAGCGATGCTTGCACCTCAGCCTCCTGAGTAGCTGGGATTACAGGTGTGTGCCACCATGCCTGGCTAATTTTTGTATTTTTAGTAGAGATGGGGTTTTGCTGTGTTGGCCAGGCTGGTCTCGAACTCTTGACCTCAAGTGATCCACCCACCTTGGCCTCCCAAAGTGTTGGGATTACAGGCATGAGCCATTGCACCTGGCCAAATTTCTGCTCATGTGAAAAGTCTTAACCGATGGGAAAAACTTAACTGTTTTGATGTGCATCTTTTGGTTAATAAAGTTGGATATTACTTTATGTTCATATATTTTCCTCCTTTTGTCTTATTTGCTTACTTTTTTGGTGGTGTGTCTTTTTCCTATGGAGTAGAGAGGTCTTTGTTAGGACATCAACCTATTTCTTGTTGAATATGTTGCAATTATTACTTTCATTTCTGGTTTTTATTTTATTTTATTTTATTTTATTTTTTTGAGACAGAGTCTTGCTCTGTTGCCCAAGCTGGAATGTAGTGGTGGGATCTTGGCTCATTGCAATCTCTGCCTCCCAGGTTCAAGCAATCTTCCTGCCTCAGCCTCCTGAGTAGCTGGGATTACAGGTATGTACCACCATGCTTGGCTAATTTTTATATTTTTAGTAGAGGCGGGGTTTCACCATGTTGGTCAGGCTGGTCTTGATCTCCTAAATTTGTGATCCACTCACCTTGGCCTCCCGAAGTGCTGGGATTACAGGTGTGAGCCACCGTGCCCAGCCTTATACGTTAATATTATTCAATATCTTTGACCTATAAAATTAAAACTTTTTAAATGATCATGCCTGTTAATTTTATCATTCATGGTTCTTATCTTTGATATTGTGTGCAGGATCTTCCTTTTTTTTTTTTTTGAGGCTGAGACTCGCTCTGTCATCCAGGCTGGAGTGCAGTGGCATGATCTCGGCTCACTGCAACCTCTGCCTCGCTGGTTCAAGCGATTCTCCTGCCTCAGCCTTCCAAGTAGCTGGGATTACAGGTGCCCACCACAATAATGCCCGGCTAATTTTTTGTATTTTTAGTAGAGATGGGGTTTCACTGTGTTAGCCAGGATGGTTTTGATCTCCTGACCTCGTGATCTGCCCACCTCAGCCTCCCAAAGTGCTGGGATTACAGGCATGAGCCACTGCCCAGGCCCTGGGTCTTCTATTTTTTTTTTTTTTAAAGAGGCTACCAGATCTCTGTGAAGGTCTAAGTGTAGGGCAATAAGCTTTTTCTAAATACTCTGTACCTTTGCTCACCGAATACTTTCCTTCCTTCCTTCCTTCCTTCCTTCCTTCCTTCCTTCATTCCCTCCCTCCCTCCCTCCTTCCCTCCCTCCCTCTCTCTCCTCTTTTCTTTCTCTTCTTTTCTGTCTCTTTTCTTTTCTTTTCTTTTCTTTCTTTTCCTTTTCTTTTCTTTTCTTTTCTTTTCTTTTCTTTTCTTTCTCACTCTGTCATCCAGGCTGGAGTACAGTGGCACAATCTCAGCTGACTGCAACCTCTGCCTCCCAGGTTCAAGTGATTCTCCTGCCTCAGCCTCCCGAATAGCTGGGATTACAGGCCCATGCTACCACACCTGGTTAATTTTTCTTTTGGTAGAGATGGGGTTTCACCATGATGGCCAGGCTGGTCTCGAACTCCTGACCTCAGGTGATCTGCCTACCTTGGCCTCCCAAATTGCTGGGATTATAGGCGTGAGCTACCACGCCCAGTCTGAATAATTTCTGTTTCAGAGTTTTCAGAAGCATGTTTTGTTTTCCTTTGGCTATGTAAAAGAATCCTTGAAATGTTTAAGCTAGCACTGAGCATATAAACATTATTTGCATAATTCTCCTCGTCCCTGATTTAAAGTTGCTTATCCACTTAGGACGTGATAAGAAGTTTAAATGTTAATTCTCCAACGAGGTATTAACTAAAGCATCCTGTGCTCAGACAGTTTATAAATTCATTTGTTCAACTGTGTAGAACAATAGATTCCATGATTGCTGCCAGGGGGAGAATTATGTGGTCAGATTCCAGGCTGGAAGTTGCAAGGGCTATCATCAATCCATTTTCCCCTTTTCCTAACAATTATCAGCACTAACCACACAGAGATCAGTGGGCACCAGGCAGTGGAAAGAGGGCAGTGGACACTTTGTTGAGGTCGATGGTTTCACAGAACTGTCACTGTTAACTCCAGTGACCCTGCAAATTAGTTACTACCTTGTCACTGGGGCCTTCAAGCCAGGCCTTATGAAATGTCCTGGGGATTTTGGGAGCTGTTCTTTAGTTTCTATTATGTCTACAAGTTTCAGGGATAATTACTATAGCCAGAATGTCCTGTATCAGTGCCTCTGTCCTCCTCACTAAGTCCAAGAGAAGCCATCAGACATAGTCCTGGTGTACTTGAACCCTGAAGTTTCCCAAAGGCATGGGATAGATTCCAAGAGGCCAGGAATCCTTTTGTTCTTTTGGGGGTTCTCCAAACGACTGGCTCAGAAAGTTACTGTGAGTGGTCTACTTTTCTATAAAGCTTCCTCAAGCTTCCTTGGAGGAAGTGCACATTTATTTGTATATTGATTTTTAAGGGAGTTGTGCTTTTTCCAGGACTTGATATAACATACTTTACATCTTATATAAAAGACCCCTCTCTGGCATAGCCACTCCCAGGTTTGGCTTAGGGAAATCTGGACTTTTTCTTTTAATTGCTTAATAAAAAGCATAGCTCTGCTGGTAAGTAAATGAGAGCCACAAAAACTGAAGACTAGGAGAGAGTCTTTAAGGGTATCTGAGGCACCTCTGAGGGGAGGGGGTGGGGTGGATACCTGCAAGAACCATGAGGCTCGATGTCCACATAGAGGCTAAAGTAAGACTTGGGGTTTGGGGAGCTGAGATGGATAGTCTGCAACGATCTGTGTGTGTGTGTGTATGTGCGAGTGCGTGTGTCTTTTGGGTGAAAGTGGTATGTCTAGAGTGTTCAGTGTATTAGGTTCCTGTTGCCACTGTAACAAATGACCATAAACATAGTGGCTTAAAACAACACAAATTTGCCAGGTGCAGTGGCTCATACTCGTAATCACAGCACTTTGGGAGGCTGAGGTGGGCGGATCACCTGTGGTCGGGAGTTCGAGACCTGCCTGAACAACATGGAGAAACCCAGTCTCTACTAAAAACACAAAATTAGTTGGGCGTAGTGGCACATGCCTGTAATCCCAGCTACTCGGGAGGCTGAGGCGGGAGAATCGCTTAAACCTGTGAGGCGGAGGTTGCGGTGAGCCGAGATTGTGCCATTGCATTCCAGCCTGAGCAGCAAGAGCGAAACTCTTGTCTCAAAAAAAAAAAAAAAAAAAAACCCACAAAATTATCAAAAAAATTTAAAGTCTTAAATAATTAATTAATTAATTTTTTTTCTATTCGAGATGGAGTCTTGCTCTGTCGCCCAAGGCTGGAGTGCAGTGGCACGATGTCGGCTTACTGCAACCTCTGCCTCCCAGGTTCAAGTAATTCTCTGCCTCAGCCTTCCGAGTAGCTGGGATTACAGGTGCCGCCACCACACTTGGCTAATTTTGTATTTTTAGTAGAGATGGGGTTTCAGCATCTTGGCCAAGCTGGTCTTGAACTCCTGACCTTGTGATCCACCTGCCTCAGACTCCCAAAGTGCTGGGATTAGAGGGGTGAACCACCATGCTCGGCCTTAATTTATTTTTTTTAGAGACAAGGTCTTGCTCTGTCACCCAAGCTGAAGTAGAGTGGTGCAGTCATAGCTCACTGCAGCCTCAAACTCCTGGGCTCAAGGGATCCTCCCACTGCAGCTCCTAAGTAGACAGGACTACAGGTGTGAACAACTATGTTAAGCTAATTAAAAAATTTTTCTTTTTTTAGGATGGAATCTGGCCATGTTCCCCAGGCTAGTGTCAAACTTCTGGCCTCAAGGGATCTTCCTCCTTTGGCCGTGTAAAGTACTGGGACTTCAGGCACGAGCCACTGCTCCTGGCCACAGATTTATTCTCTTACAGTTCTGGAGGTTAAAAGTCCTAAAATTAAGGTGTCAGTGGGACTGTGTTCCTTCTGGAGGCTCTAGGGAAGAATCTGCTTCCTAGACTTTTCCAGCTTTTAGAGGCTGCCTGTGTTCCTTGGCTTGTAGCCCCTTCTATCTTCAGAGCAGCAGAGACCCTGCTTCCCACTCCCCTTGTCCTGTGCTCTCATTCTCTAGCCTTGTGTCTTCTTTGACTCTGGTGCTCCCGCTGTCCTCTCATAAGGACACCTGTGACTAGGCTGGGACCCTGGAATTATCCAGGGTCATCCGTCCATCTCAGAATCCGAAACGTCATCACATCTGCAAAGTCTCTTTTGCTATGTAAAGTTACATCATCACAGGGTTTGGGGTTTAGGGTTTGGCCATCTTTGGGGAGCCATTATTCTGACTTCAACCTTCAGTATGACAGATCTGTTACCTTCACTTTACTGCAAAGATCCTCAGAGAGAAATGGGGATGATGATAACAGTGGTTCATAGTACCTTATGTTAGGTAATGATATACCATTTACAAAATCTTAGGATTCATTTCAAGCCCACTCAAGTGTAGTTGGATGAGTACTGGGACTTTGAGTCAAGAGCCCTTGATTTCATCATTTACTAGCTGTGTGGTCTTCAGATGATTTACTTAACCTTTTGAGGTTCAGTATTCACATCTATAAATTAGGATAATGTGATTAATGGGAAGAACTGGCTAGATTATGGCTAAACTGAGAATCTTAAGAGTGTTTTGTGTGAGTTTTCTTTGGGGAAGTGCTGTCTAACTCTTTGCAGCCTGGGATGAATTTATAAATGTGTCCAGACAATTTTTTGTTTTTCACTCTCCATTTGTGTTAGTTCAGATCATCTAAGATGCAGACACCAAAATGGAATTAGACGCACATAAGATTTATTGGGGAAAATGGGGTGGAAATGGGGAGAGAATGAAGGAGGCTGAGAGAACCATCAGACCACATGCAGGCAGGTCTGACATCTGTGGAGGAGACAGCCAGGGTGGCTGGAGCTGGGACTTTGTGGAAGAGGTATTGGGTGAGGTGGGTTAGGATCATATTATGGAGGGCCTTGGATAAGGTGCAGCAGAGGGTTATTGGCAGAGGAGTGACTTAATCCTAGTTGGCTTTTAGGAGGGTTGTCCTAGGATAGAGTAAGGTGCGTTAGAATGGGAAAGCACACAGCCAGGGCACTCATCCTGGGCTGCTGCAACATTCCTTAGGTGGGTTATTTGCTAAGGGTCTGGATCAGGTTAGTGGCAATGAAAATGGAAAAGAAAGAACAGCCATATGCAATTATCCATCTCAAAGAGATAAAGGTCTCCCATTCCTCCCTGCCAAATAGAACCATTGGAATGTGTTAAATCAGTTTTTATTGCTAAGGGGTCAGTAGATGTTTACCATGCTGTTAAATGATTACTGTGAAGAATGGTGTTCATTTTGCATCTATTGACCCCATCCCAACATGGGCTGATCTGATAGCTTCAGTCTGCAGTCCATCCCTCTTCTCTTCACTTTCTTTCCTCTTATACCTAAGAACTCAATGTAATTTTTGTTAAGAATAGGAATGTTCAGGGCAAGGCATCTCTCATTCTTTGATAGAAGGTAACTCATCAAAGATGAGTTTTGTCAATTTGCAGCCTTTTCAATTTATCATAACAGCTGAAGTTATTGATGCTTCATTAAAACAGAGGGAGGGGTGGAGGAAATGTAGGGTAGTCCTGCCCACCGCCAGATGGAGTCTTGCTCTGTTGCCCAGGCTGGAGTTCAGTGGTGCAATCTCGGTCCACTGCAACCTCTACCTTCTGGGTTCGGGTGATTCTCTTGCCCCAGCCTCTTGAGTAGTTGGGACTACAGGCGTGTGCCACTATGCCTGGCTTTTTTTTTTTTTTTTTTTTTCAAATTTTTAGTAGAGATGGAGTTTTGTCTGTGGGCTATGCTGGTCTCAAACTCCTGACCTCAGGTGATCTGCCCCCTCAGTTTCCCAAAGCGCTGGGATGACAGGTGTGAACCACCATGCCCGACCGAAAATGTAGGTTTAAAAGATCATCCCTCTTGCCACGAATTTGACCTAAGGATATTTGACATTGAATGTACTTGTTTGTGACAAGTGGCATTAGGCAGCCATAGATTCCAAAGCAGGTTAGAGTGGGAACAGGAGAATGGCTTGAGTGACCTGATTGTTAGAGGGAAGTTCAACTGAGCATGCAGAACAGGCACAGAAACTCAAGGCAACATACAGAAGGGAGGGGAGTCTTGACGGGTAGATAGAATGTAGCAGCAGAGCTGCAGCTGGATGTCCAGACAGGTTGACTGCGTCATAACTTCCAGCTGCTGGGCTGGGTTTAGAAATGGAATTCTAGTCTTTGGGCTGGAAAAAACAAGGCAAGCTTTTAATTCTAGAGAGATTTACATTACCAATAGAGGTTCAGAAAGAGTGAACAAGACACAGGCCAGGAGCTGAGGTGCAAGGTCATAGCTACAACAGGAATCCTGGTGAATGCCCACTATATTGCCTTCTTGAGCTTCTTGTGTCCAAGATTAAACTTGGACTGGGGTACTGAGGCTGGCCTATTAGATGGTAGATCAAGGACGCCCGTGGGAAGGAAGAGGCTGGGAGCCGGGGTCACCCAGGTCATGGATTTTCATAACATTGAAGGCAACATAGGTGTATATCTCAAACTATCAGAAGCACCTGGAAGGCTTGTTAAAACACAGATCCCAGGGTCCCATCTCCAGAGTTTTGGATACAATAGGGCTGGGCTGGGGTCGAAGAATCTGTATCTCTAACATGCTTCCATGTGATGCTGATGCTATGGTGCTAAGCCTACACTTGGACTACTGTGTTTCTCCATATTTATGGAATAGCCTGGGGAGTTTTTAAAACTACTGATGCCCGAGTCCTACCTTCAGAGATTCTTTTTAAAAATTTCTATTTATTTACTTATTTGTTTAGAGACTCGGTTATGAGACTGGCTAAGTTTTGTAGTTTTGGTAGAGATAGAGTTTTGCCATGTTGACCAGGCTGGTCTCAAACTCCTGGGCTCAAGTGATCTACCCTCTTCAGCCTCCCAGAGTGCTGGGATTACAGGTGTGAGCCACTGCCTGACCCCCTCGAGATTCTTATTTAATCGGTCTGAGGTTCCCAGGTGATTTCAGACTTTAAAACCACTGCTTTCGATCCTGATAGACTCTGACCACACTGCTTTTAAAACAAAACAAAACAAAACAAAATTTATTCTAAAATTTACATATAGAAAGAGTTAATTTTTTTGGTATTCAGTTCAGTGACTTTTTGACAAATGCATAGAGTCATATAACCATGATCATAATTAAGACATGGGCCAGGAGTTGAGGTTCAAGGTCTTAGCTGCAATGAGAATGCTTGTGGGTTGGGAATGGAAATGGGGGTGATGATTCAATCACCCCTGAAACTCTTATGCTGTCCCTTTGAAGTCGATTCCTCTCATTCTCTACCCATGGCAACCTCTGATTTGTTCTTTGACACTGTGGTTTTTGCCTTTTCCAGGATGTTGAAATCTAAATGGACGCGTATATTGCCTTTTGAGTCTGGCTTCTTTAGCTTAGGTTAATGCATTTTAGATTCATCAATAGTCTGTTCCTTTTTATTGTTGAGTAGTATTCCATCATGTGGATGTATCACAGTTTGTTTGAATATACCAGCTAACGGATATTTGAGTTGTTTACAGTTTTCAGTTATTATGAGTAAAGCTTCTATGAACATTCATGTAAAGATTCAAGCCTTCATTTTTCTAGGATAAATACCTATCAGTGGGACTGCTGAATCATACAGTAAGTATATATTTGATTTTATAAGTAATGCCAAACTCTTTTCCAAAGTGGCTGTACCATTTTGCATTCCTGCCAGCAATGTATAAGAGTTCCAGTTGCTCCGTATCCTTGCCAGTACTCAGTACTCTTATATTTTTGTGGGAGGAGCCTTCTAATAGATGTGTAATTTCTCACTGTTTTTAACATTTGCATTTTCCTATTGACTGATGTTGAGCACATTTTCATGTGCTTATTTGGTATCCAGTTATCTTCTTTGATATATATTTGCTTTTCTATCAATTTTTGCTTCACATCGTTTGAGAGTCTGTTGTTAGGTATATACACATTTAGAATTATTATGTATTCTTAGTGATTTGTTCCTCTTATCATTACATCATGTCCCTCTTTATCTCTGGTGAATTTCCTGTTCTGAAGTTGAATTTTTCTGTTACTAGTATAGCCACACCAGCTATTCATTTATTTATATATTTGTTTGTTTGTTTATTGATACAGGGTCTTACTCTGTCACTCAGGCTGGAGTGCAGTACAATAATAATAGCTCACTGTAACTCGAACTCCTGAGCTCAAGCGATCCTTCCACCTTAGTAACCTCCTTAGTATCTGGAACTACTGGCACATGCCCTGAGTCTGGCTAATTTTTTTTTTTTTTTTTTTTTAAGAGATAGGGTCTCACTATATTTTCCAGCCTGTTCTCAAACTCTTGACCTCAAACAGTCCCCATGTTTTGGCCTCCCAAAGTGCTGGGATTACAGGAAAGAGGCACTATATCCAGCCCCAGCTTTTTAAAATTAATAGTTGCATTGCATGGTATATATTTTTCATCATTTTATCCTTAACAAAGTCTCAGGTACTTGCAAGACAATATCATCTGGCATCACTTTTCTTCAGCTTTTTGTCTTTTTCTAGAATTTCTTTTAGAGCAAGTCTGCGGCAATGAATTATCTTAGTTTTCCTCAATCCAAAAATGTCTTTATTTTCTTCCATTTTTGTAGGATATTATTGCTGACTATAGAATTATCTGTTGACAGTTCTTTTCTTTCAGCACTTTAAAAATGTTTCACTGCTTTTTGGCCACCATTGCTTTTGGGGACAAATCTGCAGCTGTTTGTTTCCTAGATATAGTCTGTTATTTTTCTCTGGCTGCTTTCAAGACATTTTATTTATTTTTATTTTTTTCCAGGAGTTTTATCCAGGAGGATAAAGAAGGAAACTCATTGTTGGGTGTTTTTATTTGTGTTAATTCTGTTTGGGATTCATCTGAGCTTGAATTTGTAATTTATGTCTTTCACCAAATTTAGAAAATTTTCATCCATTATTTATTCAGTTTTTTTTCTGCATTAATCTTTTTCTCCTCTTCTGGAACCCAAATGTAGTGAATATTAGGCTTCTTTATATTGTCTTGCAGGTTTCTGAGACTTTGTTATTTTTTTTCAATATTTTTTCAATAGTTTTCTTTCTTTCTTTCTTTCTTTTTTTTTTTTTGGTACCGTGACTCGGATTCCAACTGAGGTTGCTGCAGGCACAACGCAGAGTACTAACCACTATGTGATCACCACCTCTCTATTCTTTAGACTGGATAATTTCCATTGACTTATCTAAAAGTTTACTGACTCTTTTCTGTTTTTTTTGTTTTGTTTTGTTTTGTTTTTTTGAGACTGAGTCTTGCTGTCCTGCTCAGGCTGGAGTGCAGTGGTATAATCTTGGCTCACTGCAACCTCTGCCTCCCAGGTTCAAGCAATTCTCATGCCTCAGCCTCCCCAGTAACTGGGACTACAGGGGCGCAGAAACACTCCCAGCTACTTTTTCTAATTTTAGTAGAGATGGGGTTTTGTCATGTTGGTCAGGCTGCTCTCGAACTCCTGGCCTCAGGAGATCCTCCTGCCTTGGCTTCTCAAAGCGCTGGGATTACAGGCATGAGCCACCACACCTGGACAACTGACTCTTTTCTATGTCATTTCCATTATCTATTGAGCTCATTCAGTGAATTATTTATTTAATTTATTTTTGTTTTTTGAAGGGGAAGCGTCAGTGAATTTTTAAACCTTCTATATCGTATTTTTCAGATCAAAAATTTCTACTTGGTTCTTTTTAAGAAAGTTTATGTTTCTCTGCTAAGAATGTCTGTCTTTTTATTCATTCCAATAGTATTTACTTTTATGGTGTGCTTATGCAGCATGGTTACAGTAGCTGTTTTAAAGTCATTTTGTTGTAGTTCCAATACCTGAGTCATCTTGGGAATGGCATCTGTTGATTGTCTTTTCCCTTGAGAATTGATCAGATTTTCCTGTTTTTATCATGTCAAGCAATTCTGGATTGTATCCTGGATACTTTGAGTATTATGCTTCATGACTCTGAGTCCTCTTGAAATCATCTGGAGAATGTTGATTACTTTTGTTTGTTTTTGGGCAGACAACCAACCCCATTGACTGGGAGTTCTGGCCCACATTCTGCAGGCAGTGAATCCAGTATCAGTTCAGTTTTCCACAGATCTGTTATGCTGTTGGCTCTTCTCTGAACATGTGCCACTTGGGGATTAGTCTGGGGGTTGGCTGGGTCTCAAAGTCATACTTCTTTGGGTCTGTTTCACATATGTGCACCTCAGACTTGTATTGGTGCAGACATAGAATTAGGGGATCCCTTCCTCCAACTTTCTGTTCTCTATGATTGTCCACAGACTCTTCAGCTTTCCAGAACCTTCTCTTCCCTCTTCTTCTGGCTAGAAAGATGGATTTCTCTTAGTGTTAGCCCATTACCCCCATTCTCTCATATAATTCTGTACAAATGAGGCTGCCCTCAAGTTCAAAGTAGTGGGAGAAAAGAGAGAGAACAAATAACAGGGATTCCCTCCACACTTATTGGAGCATAGAGACCCCCTTTTCCTGTGGCCAGAGAGACAGGCTGTTCTCTCGGGGTTTTAGATATGTATGCAGTGGTGACAGTGCAACTCAAAAACTGGGACTGGACTTAGGTCAGGACTGGAGAGAAAATGAATGAATGAATGAATGAATGAATAAATAAATAAATAAAATGGTTATCTTCCCCATACTCTCAGGCTCAGAGGAGTCTTTTTCCCAGTTCTCTGGTCAGAAAATGGAGATTTCTCTTGGAGTTTTGCTATTTATGCCTGCTTTTCAGTTCCATAACCTGGCCCCCTTTGGGTTAATGCAGGAGGATAAAGAAGGAAACTCATTGTTGTACCAAAAACTCTACATGTTTTGACTTTCCTCTTTGAGCTGTCTGCACAGTTTACGTTTCAGAGTCCTCAGGTAGTTGCTTTTTGTGTTCCATGAGTATTTTGAATTGTAATGGGTGAGAAGGATAGGCTATTATGCAGTTTACTCCATCTTGGCTGGCACTAGAAGTCACCCTAATGACCCATTCACTTTGCTTTCTTATGTTTAGTTCAAGGAGAAAGGGGCTGCTGCTTTAAAGTAATGGCTATTTTAATTCACCTTAGGTGATCAGGCTCTTCCAGTGTCACACCCCCGCCTCCCTTCTCTTCTCTCTATAGTTTCCCTTTTTGAGAAAGCTCTCCGTTTGACTCCCCTTGGGCCTGGGCAATAAATTTTGTGCTATACAAAATTCTCTGCTGTGTTTCTTCCACAGACTCTGTGACTCAAAGCTGGGCATAGGTCCTTAGATGCTTTTCCTGTTGGGCTGCATAAGGCAGCCACTATAAGCATGTGTATGTGCACATGCACAGATGCGTGCAGTGTCTTGATCCCAGTGTTAGCTCTAACAGTATAACACCCAAATCATCTAGGTCTGAAGGGACTCAGAGGGTACTAGAGATCTTTTCTGAAACCCCTCTAGTTCTGGAGGTGGGTGTGCAGAAGGGGCCTGAGTATGACCTTCTGATATCTAATTATAGGGAATGCATCACATAAGTTTTATCTCTTATTTTGGCACTGTCATTGGTTGTTGAATACCTTTTTGGCCTGGTTTGCCTACCTTTCTTTGTATGTGGATCCTAATCTGTCCAGAGAGTGTGGAGTTTTAATTGCAAAGAGGATGTGGATGCTTTAGAATCCAGGTGGATGGAGGTACATTGATTATATCCCACTGTGGAATGACTGTTTGAATCCAGAAGTGACTGGATCTCTATTAGCAGTCTCCTTCACTCCAGGAGTCCTCACGAATTGTGACAGAGAGCTAAGTGTGGGACTGTCACAAACTCAGAGAGGAACCATTTCAACTCCCTGTTTGGCCTTTACTGGAGCTCTACCATTGGGTACTCTCCCCAAGGAGGGAGGGGTTTCTGTTCAGGAAGGAGGAAATAGGTATGGAAGAATTTCCCTTTTCATTATTCCTGAGCCTTTAGCTTACTGGTCACAGGCCTAGGGAAAGGACAACTTTCTGAGGCACCTGTTTTCTAGCTGTTTGTACATTCCCCACTGCCATGGAGGCTAGAATGAATGTGAATAGAGGAAGAAAATTCTATAAACTCTGTTTAGGATGCTAGTAAGTAACCAAGTAGAATAGTTGTTTAAACAAAAATCAGTGCCCAGGGATATTGATATACGCCATGTTTTGCCCAGTGTGAGTGTATTAATCTTGGGGTTGAAGGAGCGAGTTGGTATTATCCTGATATGATGTCATACTCAGAGTTCTCTGCATCTATTTTCCATTTGGAGGGAAATCAAGAAGGTTAGGATGTGAGCATGATCCTTCTTTTGTTCTGTGTCTTCTGAAAGACAAACCCCTTGTATTTCGGGGTGATGTCATTTTCTTTATGAGAAAAGAGTATGAGATTAGTGGTTGTTCCCCACCTTTAAGTCTGGCTTTTGATTTAATTATCACGAAGAAGTAATTCTTTGGTAGTATGCTCTGCCATAGCTTTAATGCCACTTCTGATTTTGCTTATGTGGTCAGGGCCTGAGTTTCCTCCAAGTGTTCAATTAGGATGACTTACGAGAACAGAGTGGGGGAAATGACATCGGATGTCATACCAAAGCCATTTATGCTATCAAATAATGATGTCTCTTTTCTAGAAACACATAATTATATTTGGAATTCATGATAACATTCTACAGTATTTCAAAATCCACAAACAGATAAAATATCAGAGGAAAGAAAATGCTTTTGATGTGTCAGAAGTCATTTATTTTCCAACTCGTTGTGCTTTGCCTTACGATATGTGAATGGGCACTTATCAAAGCATAAGAAGGTTATTATTCAAATATTCCATTCTTAACATTTGCCCAAATTCAGTTTAATATGCCCTATTAGCACGAAGAATGTGGAAAAAGGATGCCAAATAGGCTTCAGGAAAAGATTAGAAAACTAAATTATGCTTTGTCCCAAAATACTAGAAGAATTATTTAAGTTATAGAAGTAATACATGAAGAGCTACTTGACATAAAAAAGCAAATTACCTTCTTAAATACCTAATAGCATGGGGTCAAAAATTCCTTTCCTGTAAATTTGGTTATCTATCTTTTCACGACCAATTTAATGTTGCATTTTTGATAAATAACATAATTTTGCAACTGCCCATTAAAATATGTAATTTATTATTTAGAATTCTCCTTAAAATATTTTGCATTTTGGTTTGCTCTCTTTAGTAAGAGGAGATTTATTATGCAATCTTCTAAAGTGTAACACTTATTTTCTGCCCATTAACTTGTCTGTGTTTATGCTTTGCCTTGTTGAATCAATCACTGTGGTGTTTTATGGTTATTTCCACATGTTGTAGCTCCCCAGCTAAATTGTAAGCTCCTTGAGTCATCTAAGTCTATATACCGTATTTTTTGCCTTCTATATCACTTTAAGGGTATTACACACTATAGATACTCAGTAAATACTTTTCCTTATAAGTACAAATTGGCATTAGATTAGTTCAAATCTGCTACCCAGGAACGAAGCCCAAAGATTGATTTTGGTGGGTGATGGTGGTCATATAAATCTTTGCTATCTCCTGGTTCAGTTGTAGTTTGACTAGTTCTTAAGAAAGAAAGAATAAAAAATTCTGGATAATCGAAAGTGCTAATTTGTTGAGTTTCATTTTATGAAGATTTTATTTGGAGAAGGAACAAAATCAGAATATTTAGATTTGAAAGAGGAGTGAAAGACAAAGTTGCTATCTTTAAAAATGCTTTTCTTACCTCTCCTATTCTGATAATCTTAGGCACACGCAATCGTCTATGCAGGATGGTTTTTGCCATTTTCTCCTCTTCTGATGATGGGCACTGTTTATGAAGGTGAAATAGAAAGCAGACTGGTTGGAGACACCATTAGGGTTGTTTTTCTCTAGCCTGGAGACCTCTGAGTTATTCTCAGGCCTTCGTCTATTCATTCTTTCGGCAAGCATGTATTAATTACCTATTGTGTTGCAGGCATTGTGCAGCCCTAGAAATACAGTGGGGACAAGACAAACATGACCTTTCCCTCAGGGATGTGTATTGTTGCACCCTGGTAAATCCTAAATATACTTCCTTGTAGAGAGGATTGTGAACTGCTTTAAGTCTGGTGGTATCAGAAGAAAAATTAGACATCTTCAGGTTGATTCCACAGAGGAATTTTTTCCTCTTTCACTTGACTTACACAGAGTTAAGTCAGGTTATATAAGTTAATATAAAATTAAATTGGCTTTTCTATTCTAAGGAGAAAAATACTTTCATGTTACTTAAAATGCATTTCAATAAATATAGAAAATTACATACAAATTATATACCCCGCATGAGAGTTTCTTGTGGGGAATTATACTCCCCTACAACTACCAAGTCACCTACAAAAACCAATTTACCTTTTTTCCTCCTTTGTTTAGTAGAAATTGACACTGAGTTGAGGGTGTCCTATGGAATGAATGAGTGAAACTGAGACATCTGACTTGTTAGAAGGAAACATGACCATGATTTCGAGGATGATCCAATGTAGCTTGGCAGCAGCCCCTGATAGCTCTCCTGCTGTGTGTGTGTGTGTGTGTGTGTGTGTGTGTGTGTGTGTGTGTGTGTGTGTGTTTGGTAGCAGGGATGGAGAAAACAATGAAGATGAAATTTCCAGGAAATAACCCAATCAGGTGTTGCTTAATGGAGTCTACTGTCATTAAAATCCAATTCGATTCATTTGGAGAGTGAAATATCACAATTGCAACTGCACCATAATAGCTTTTGGAAGACGGAATTTGTATAAGCTGGGTTAATCCCTTGATCACCAATTCAAATAAAAATAGATAAAACATGAGGAGGTTGGCAGGGGTGAAGGACTGGGAATAGCAACCGTGTTGCCAGAAGGTGTCTTTCCTGCCAAGGGGAATTGGCATAGGGAACCGTCTCTGAGCCCAAGTTCTGGAAGCCACAAGCTGATGGAGACAGAAGACCGATTGCACAGGTCCTGCTGGGGAGTGGAGCCCTGTTGGCCCAGCCAGATCACAAGTGAATTGCCCCCTGACCTGCACACGTTCCCTGTGTGCCGAAATTTGCATTTCTTTCCATTTAGAATTTTGCTTTCCAATAGTCCACAAGAAGTTTAGTGTCTGTCATGAACAAGTTTTGTTGTTTTCCTTTGGAAATGTAGCTGTTAGGAAATCATTCAGTGAGTTCTGGCTTTATACCTAGAAATAGTCCCCTGGAAGTCTGGAGGCGTTAGATGCTACCACAAGGTTCTACCAGGTGTGCAGGGCATAACTTGTACACACAGGCTGGCTCAGTCATATTGAGTGGATTGCAGGAGAAACCTTAACTATGAGAGGCTGCTACCTTGGACTTGAAATACTTTGACAATCAACAATTAGTGAGAATTGGGACATTTGTTTCTCCTTGGCACATTCTTCTAACATACTATAAGCAAAATGGGATTTCAAAGGCATACATTTCTCAGTGATGACAAACTTTTAATTACCTCACGTATAAAAGATTGGCATGGTATTCATGATTTTTAATGAAGTCATTAAAAAAAGACTCCACAAGAATCTCTACTAAGCTGTGCTTGATTTGCCTGTGCATTGGGTAGGATGCCTTTGCATGTAAGTTATAGAAATCACAGGTCAGAATGGTTTAGGCCATTCTGGATAATTTGTTCATCCTGCATAGGGTAAGTTGCAGGTTGGTTCCAAAATCAACACCTCAAGATATACAAGCATCTCCCATTCTTTCCATTTTGCCCTTCTCATTGAGCTTGGTACCTTCTCCTTGTGCCAAGATAGCAGCCAGATTTCTGACTTCAAAACAGATATGACCTTGTCCAGCAGAAGAAAATTCTCCCTATGCGTTGCTTTTTATTATTAAGGGAAGATTTCTTAGAAACCCCTTCACCAATTTTTTGTCACATTTCATTGGCCAGCATTGGATCACAATCGCTTCCTAAATCAGTCAGTAGGGAGGTGAATGGGCTCACACTGACTACTTGGAGCTATAGATGAATCAAAATTTATTCCTGCGTCAAGTCGGGGAGAGGTGGATCCCTGATCAAAATCTCACACAAACATACATGCATGCCTATCCAATAATAGCCAACTGCTGAAGTGTGTGCACTCCAGAAGCAGATGCTGATGCCAAGTTTGGGGTGCAAAATGTTATTAGGGATTCTTGTGAAGGGATGGGAGAGGAAGCAAGGTTGAATAGTGGAAGGAGTTGAACTGCAAGGCAGGCCTGAAAAAGCCTGGGCTATCCCTTGGCTTTGGAGGGTTCTGGGGCAAATACTGCCTGCGTGTATCCTGCATTGGGTTGAAATGACCAGGACTTTATACCTAGGGGGTCACTCATCAGATGTGGGCTGCTGGGAGAGGCAGCTCTCTGCAGCTGAGGCAGATTTGGAAGGCTACAGTTCCTGTAGCTGGGCAGAAGGTCCTGCCCTGCTGGGGAATCTGGGTGGTGTACTCCCATGTTTGTCATGCCAACCAGTGTCTGTCACAGCCCAGTGTGCATAACTACATGAGGGTGAAAAATATGTAACTGCATTGATTTAAAGGATTTTATAGTTTCTTCTGGCCACTAGTCCAAATTCTCTTTCTCCACTTTCTCCATTCCCAGCATCAACTGTTCCAGAACAGCAGGGTTTTACTGTATTATGTTCATGTATGGATTGCAGATGGTTAGAGCTCAATCAGCTCTTGGCGCTCACCTGTTCAAAAAGAATGTTAAGTAAGGAAGCCATGGTCCAGATGAATTCTGGGCCTCAACTTGGAATCTTTCATGTAGAAGGCATTCAATGAATACTTATTACTTTTAATTAATCAAGGACACAGACCCAGATTAGTACCTTGCTCTCCCAACTTCTAGTCTAGTGTTCTGTGAACCTCTCTGTCTGTCTCTGTGTGTGTGTGTGTGTGTGTGTGTGTGTGCGCGTGTGACAGAGACAGAGAGCAAAATTTGGACTATCAAATGGTTCCAGTGGTCTGGGATTTCACATTATCATGCATACTAGTAGGAAAACTCAGACAAATTAGAAGTATTTCATTGGATAAACTGGAGGCAGATGTATCTGGCATTCACAATGGTTTGATTTTATGGGTTATATTGAGGGCACCAACTCAAAGTTGGGTGGGGCAGTAGCTGCTCAGCCCAGCCAAATGTTGCCATGGGGCAATGTGGGCCCAAGATAGCCTGTATCCTCTGCTTCCTGAAGAGAAGCTGGACATCCGAATTTTTAGATGATATCTACAACATTTTTAATGTTGACTCAAAAATTTAATATTGTCATGTTGGCCAACTCAAACATGCTAGTTTGAAAACTCTAATCCAGTGGCTGTCACCCAGGGGCAGTTTTGTTCCCCAGGAGACATTTGGTAATGTCTGGAGATATTTTTGGCTGTCACCAGGGGAGCTGGAATGCTACTGGCATCTAGAGGCCAGGGATGCTGCTAAATACCCTACAAGGCACAGGGCCTTCCTTAACCAAAATGTCAATTGTGACGAGGCTGAGAAACTCTGCTTTCATCATATGTTAAAGTCAGAAACAGAAACTGCCTCTTTTTCACTGGGACATCCTGTCTGAAAGGTGTCAGAGGTGGGGCCTGCCCCAAAACAGGAAAACTAAATTTCAGAGCTTCAAAAATCAACACTTTTAAAAATGGTTGCTGAGTTCCAAATGGCCTAAAGCATATGAAAAGATGATTAACCTCACTGATTATCAGAGAAATGCAAATCAAAACCACAGCGGAGCCATTACCCAACCATTACAGTGTCTGCTATAAACAACAACAATAACAGCAACAGCCGGCGCGGTGGCTCATGCCTGTAATCCCAGCACTTTGGGAGGCCGAGGCAGGTGGATCACCTGAGGTCAGGAGTTCGAGACCAGACTGACCAACATGGAGAAAGCCAGTCTACTAAAAATACAAAATTAGCTAGGCGTGGTGGCACATGCCTGTAATCCCAGCTACTTGGGAGGCTGAGGTGGGAGAATCACTTGAACCAGGGAGACAGAGGTTGCAGTGGGCCAAGATTGTGCCATTGCACTCTAGCCTGGGCAACAAGAGTGAAACTCTGTCTCAAAAACCAAAAACCAAAACCAAACAAAAACAACAGAAAATAAGTGTTGAAAAGGATGTGGAGAAGTTGGAACCCTGGGAATTGTTGGAGGATGTAGGATGGTGCCACTGCGATGGGAAACAGTATGATGGTTCCTCAAAAAATTGAAACTAGGATCCAGAATCTCACTTCTGGGCCTATATCTAAAAGAATTAAAAGCAGGGTCTTGAAAAGATATTTGCACATTTGTGTTCATAGCAGTGTTATTTGCAACAGCCAAGAGGTGGAAGCAACCTACATATTCATCAGTGGATGAATGGATAAACAAAATGTGATATTTACATACAATGGAATATTATTCAGCTTTAAAAAGGGAGAGGAATTCTGACACTTGGTGCACCATGGATGAACCTTGAAGACGTTATGCTCTGTGAAACAAGCCAGACACAAAAAGAAAAATATTACACAATTCCACTCACATGAGATATCTAAAGTAGTCAAATTTATAGATAATAGGAAGTAGAAGGGCCATTGCCAAGAACTGGGGGAAGGGGCAAATGAGAGTTATTTATGGTTATAAAGTTTCAGTTCTGCAAGAAGAAAAAGTTCTGGAGATGTATCTCACAGCAATGTGAATATAGTTAGTACTACTGAACTGCACATTTGAAAATGGTTTTATGTTCTATGGTTTTATTTTTACCACAATTAAAAAAATAGGTTATTGAGCTGAAAAATAGTTTACCAACAAACTCTAATCTCATGTATGAGTTATGCCAAGGTATTGTGAAAAACAAACACAAAAACAAAAGATGTCATTTGTAGAGACCCAAATCGCAGTTTTCTGTGCATTTGAGGAGAGACATAGCTAAACTACCAAAACTGTGACTGGGTGATAGGTGACTAAAATGTTAAGCGTTGTATCAGGGCTTCAGTCCTCCTAGACCCCCAGGGTTCAGTGTCCTCATGTGATCACATCACCAAGGACTCTCCTGCTCCGTAAACAAGGTTCACAGCTGGTAGGATAAGAGTTGGTAGGGTGGGGCCGGGTGCAGTGGCTCACACCTGTAATCCCAGCACTTTGGGAGGCCAAGGCAGGTGGATCACCTGAGGTTGTGAGTTCAAGACCAGCTTGACCAACATGGAGAAACCCCATTTCTACTAAAAATACAAAAATTAGCTGTACATGGTGGTACGTGCCTGTAGTCCCAGCTACTCAGAGGGCTGAGATAGGAGAATCACGTGAACCTGGGAGGCAGAGATTGCAGTGAGCTGAGATCGCATCATTGCACCACTCCAGCCTGGGCAACAATCGTTAAACTTTCTCAAAAAAAAAAAAAAAAAAAAAAAAAAAAAGAGCTGGTGGGGTGAGGTCCCCTCCTATGGTAAGGGAAACTATCACTGCTGAAAAATGTTCCCTGCTCTACCACTTGCGACACTAACTATTCTCCAAGGCTTCCAGAAGTTGCCTTTTGATATAAAAACAGATTTTAGAATTCCAAAATTTCTCTCTCAAAAAGTCTCTGCTATATGTCTACAATACACATTCTGAAATCAATTACATTTTTCATCCTGGACGGTATAGGCCCCTCTTTAGACAGTGAGCTTAGACAGCAATGGCCTGTTGCCCAAAGTGAGGAGACAGGGAAGGGGACGAGGAAGGTGGAGTGGAGGGGAGGATCTGATGTTGTTCTGTTGCTCACATTGCTTCTTGCACTCCACGGTGGGCTTCTCGAAGGCAGGGTCTATGTCTTCATCTTATACACCAGGGCTAGGCTGGCACAATAGCCGCTACCAACAAAGTGTTTGAATCAAAGAATGAGTAAACACGTGGGTGTTTACTGACCTCTTTGTGTTTTCCTACCTTTAAAGTAGGGTTAGCCATTCCTGGGGATGACCCTAGGCAACTCCAGGAGCCAAGCAAGATTTCTTCTGTTTCTGTGTCTTCCCTGTGGGTGGACCATTTCCCATCCCTACTAAACCCTGCCCTCTGAAAAGCCTTCCTGCTCACATCACTGGTCGATGGGTTCTCTTTCCAAAGGGTATTTATTTCTTGAGCCTCCTCTGCCTTGTGAAGTGGAAGGGTAGTTTTTGTTACGGGAATTTTCAGGTACAGTTTGTTGGGAGAGGCTCTCTGAGGCTGTTGGTCCCTTCCTGGGCCCCTAGGTCTGTTGGGTACATAATCTGCTCTGCTTACACTGAAGGCTGGCCCTGGAATCCCTGCCCCACCTGCATCACTGGGCTGTCAGGGGGATAATGCAGGATGATGGATGGAGGAAGACTTTGAAAAGTTAAAAGCTCCTCACAAACTCGAGTTGTTATTGTTGTTAATCCACAGCCGACGGGAGGTGCTCCTCTTGAAAAGAGTCCCATCTCTAAGGAGATGAGGGGCAGGGCAATTTGGAAAGAAGTGGCATTTATGGGTTTCTTGCTTTGAAACGAAACAAAACAAAAAACATCCCTCCCCAGTGCATACTGTGAGTGAATAGGATGAAGAGTTATTCTTAAAATCAGAATGGATAAAGGTTCCCCTGACCCCTCACCTCCCATCCTACTCCAAAGCCCCTAAAAACTGCAAACTTTGTTTTGGCAGGTTCACTGCCAAATGACAGAAAGCCAATAGCCGTAATTTTTCTCTCTGTTCCCATATCTCCTCTCTATCTTCCCATCCCCCTTCCATTATTTGAGAACAAGTCTCAGCTTGGAGCTGATCTTTAGCTTCTGGAAACTGAATTGGTTCTGTGTGTATTTGGCTTGGCTGAGTGAGGGGAGAAGGGCTTGCTTTTGCAGGAAGAGGAGAGGGGTGCATGCCGGGGGAAGTCTGGGAGCTGGGAGGAGATGGGAGGCTGAAGTCCAAGTGTGCACCCTCTCTTCCTAGGCCTGCTTCTGTGTGGGGCTCACAGCGTTGTCAGTGGTCCCTAGGGGTGGTGAGAGTGGGTGGGGAGGCAGGAGGGAGAGCTTGAAGTGGTCAGGTCCTGGATCTGACTAGTATTCTTACTGCTGTTCAGATTTTGCTAAATGTGGCCCAATTGCTGGAAAATAAATCACGAAGGGGCGAGAGGCGGCTGGTGGGTGTTTATGGGGGTGATTTGTTGTCTTATAGGGAGGTGACGGTTTCCATTACTCTTTTGAGGTGGAAGGGGGATGTCCCTGGCTGCCTTTCCCTCCTTGCTGGCTATTTTCATTCTTTTCTTGGGGAGGCTTGAACGTGCTCAAGTATTAACTAGAGGCCACGGATTGGCCCAGATTCCCGGGACTGGGCTCAGCGGCACAGGAAGACGCCTGAGCTGGAGAGTTGAAATTCCATCCTCTGCCCTCACCAGCAGCTGGCAAATCGAGCCCCTCTGTTCCCTGAGAGCAGCCCTGAGTGTGAAGGGCCTCTCTGAAAGTAGCCTGCAGGATGTGGCCAGGAAACAGGGCTTTGTTTCTGTGTGGGGTATAGGAGAAATGGTTTTCTGGAATCTGGAATCTTCAAGAGCTTCACCAAACATTCTCAGAATATGACGTCTCTCTTGTTGTTCTTCCCATTGAGTAAAAAGCCCTTCCTCTCTTGCTCCTCCTGTCTAAATCCATCTGAAACTCCAGGGCGCTGTTCAAATCCCACCTCCTCCTATGTTTCCAGAATAGCCGTCTCTTCACGGCATGAGCGCCCAGAAGCCTGTTTATGCTCATCGCAGGAGCGGGGATTGATTACCTGAAATTTCACGTATGTTGGCACTTGGGAATGTATTTTTCTTGTCAGTTTATGATGTATGTATGAAGACTTGCTCTCTGTATGTCTTATATTCTTCTTGAGATTATTAACTTCTTTAGGACAAACAATATAGCCTAGTCCTTTGATATGCTTTCAAAAAGAAATTGTAAGCATTTTCTTTTTCTTTTTTTGAGACAGAAACTGGCTCTGTCACCCAGGCTGGAGTACAATGGTTCAATCAGAATTTATCGCAACCTTGACCTCTTGGGCTCAAGTGATCCTCCTGACTCACTCAGCCTCCTGAGTAGCTGGGACTACAGGTGTGCACCACCATGCCTGGCCCTTTGTAAGCATTTAATAACCCATGACATTTTTTCTTTTCTTTCTTTCTTTCTTTCTTTCTTTATTGAGATGGAGTTTTGCTCTGTTTCCCAGGCTGGAGTGCAGTGGTGTGATCTTGGATTACTGCAACCTCCACCTCCTATGTTCAAGTGATTCTCCTACCTCAGCCTCCCGAGTAGCTGGGATTATAGGTGCATGGCACCATGCCCAGCTAATTTTTGTATTTTTAGTAGAGATGGGGTTTCACCATGTTGGCCAGGCTGGTCTCGAACTCTTGACCTCAAGTGATTGGCCAGCCTCAGCCTCTCAAAGTGCTAGGATTACAGACGTGAGCCACTGCACCTGGTCCCCATTACTTTTTTTCTTTTGGGAATATAATTTGTATGAAATGAGGAGGGCCGACATTGGGAGGGAGGACTTATCCTCAGGAGTAGATGAGGTTGTAGCCTCGTCTCTACCACAGGGATGTGTCTTTACTTCCTTCTACATTAGGCATCAAAACGAGATCATCACACTCTCCTTGGTCTGACAACGCTTTCCATCAGAGCCGCTGTAGATCAATCAATCAGGGCAGGCTCTTGCTCTGAGGCATTCATGGGGAGCGTGTGGGGTCCTGTGCACATCCTATCCTCCATTTCTCTGTCTTCCCTGAACTAGCCAAAGGAGGCAAGCTGTAGTACCCATGAGAGTCAGAAGGCAGGTGTCTTGGGCATGGGAGGCAGTCCCTAAAATTCCTCCACACTGTGGGAGCTGGAGAGTCATGCTTGTATGGTGGTCATGAGGGGAGGTGATCGAGTGGCACTCTGAAGTTCCATAGGTGCTTCAGGACAGAACACTGGAAGACACACATGTCCAGGTCTCACACTCTGATTTCCTGGTTCAGGTGTGACAGTTGATAAGCAGACTTTACATTGTGGGGTTTTCCTGCATAGTAGGTACAATCAGTGATGGGATTGTTTTTCTCTCCCCTATTCATGCCTGCTTCTTTAAAATTTTCATATTGAGAATTGTTTTATGAAATTAATGTTAAATACTATCAGTGTTCTCTTCCCTGGGGGTGTAACAGACAGATCGGTGTTCCTGGGATTCCTTCACCAGTTCTGAAAGCCCATCATCCAGCCTCACTTTCCTTTGCCTCCAGGCTGGCCCTAGTGGCCTTCTTTGGAGGATGCCCTTGGATCCCTGGAGCTGCTTGGGGAATGGCACAGAGAACCAGAGGTGCCTGGGGGTTTACATTCGCCCTGAGGTGGCCAGTAGCAGAGAACTGAATATGAGAGTGACGGAGGTGAGTGCTTTTGCTTCAGTGTGGGCCAGTTTATGCTCTGGAACTCCTTATGGAATCTGGCAGAGGCTGGGCTGGAATTGCACCTGTGCTTGGCTTTTCCCCCTGTTTCTGTTCTGCTCCCCTCAATCCCCTCCCATTTTCTCCTGGGAGCACTTTATTGGTATACAACTGGCAAGTGAATTGTAGTCTCCAGATCTGATTCTGGGGGACTTATTTTAAGATGGGGGTGGCAGAAGGTGCGGGGCTGGCACGGGAGTGTAGATCACAGGTGATCCTAATTACAGCTGAAGTCAAGCTGCCCTGTGGGCACAGGATCCCTGCACAGAGACCTGACAGGAGTGCCTGTTTACCTAGCGGGGCCTGGTGAGTAAACAGCGTGGGGCTGCGCTGCCTGTGTTCGCCAGAGGAGGACTAAGATGGTGGCTGAGAATCTGAGTGGGCCACAGTCATTTATGCAGCTCAGGCTAAACCACTTCTGGATGCTGGAGAGTTGGTTGTAGTTGACCTTTTCAGTTTCTAAGATTGGAAGTTGGCATCACCCATGAGATAGTCACGATGGCCTCCAAGGACAGGGATATTCTGAGTGTGGCCTGACTCCTGCTCTGTCGTTCTCTCCAATGCCAAGGTCAAGGGCTTCATTTGGCCTTTCTTTCCCTTATGGAAAAGCCCAATTCACTGCTTTTCACTGTGGTCGCAATGTGGAAGTACTCCTTCTGGGTGAATTAAAAGGAAACAGAAGCAAACATGATTTTCCAGAAATTCTAAGTTGAAATGAAAAACCTGTTGGCCTTGGTTAAGCAGTTTGTTTCCTCTTTCTTTTTCCCCTCTTCTTTCTTCCACCACCCTTCTTGGATTTTTTTTTAACACTATTATATGAGTCAGAATAGGTGTATCACTTTTAATTATTGTTGATTACCATTCGTGTTGGAACAGCTACCTTGTAACGCCATCTCCTATCGGGAAATAAATGCCGACTTAGTGACCTGAGTGAGATAGCTAGCGACCCATCCCACTGGGGAGATGGTGGGCAGCCGCCTGGCTCTTGTTGAATTAAGAAGTGTGACTACAGTAATTAGCAGCAAGTATCCAGCACAGGATAGAGTAGATTCAGGGCAGAGCTCAGTTGTCTTACAGATTGACCTTGGTGTGGGAGAAATGAGGGATTGGGGATTGGGGCCTGGAGCGCTGGGGCAGGGGTCATGAGAAAGAAGGTCAGTAGCAGAAACCAATTTGACATCTCTGAGCTTTTGTAATAGGATTTACCATCGGGCTTGTAGACCTGGGAAGTGTCGCCTGTGCAAAGACTTGTGGCCAATTCTGCAGCCCTGGAGTGTGTATTTGGGAATGGAAGGGTTAAGTCTTGACTGCTTTGCCTCTAGTATGTGCTTAATGGAACACAAACAAAAAGGAAGAGACATAGTGTTAAAATAGAACTGGGGCACAGATTGAAATGATATGTGATTACTAGCAGTTGTACAATTTATGGAAAAAATGTGCATGCAGGTCTTTTAGGAAGTGTAAATAAAACAGATGGATTTATGGAGGGGGGAAGTATGCTTTATACACCCAGCTCCTAGATCAACAAATGTTGCCCTCAAGGTAAATTTTTGAAAAATGTTCTAAGCTTGTATTAGTCACACCCATTTATTTTTGGCATAATTTGTGCACTCTTTGGAAGTTGGCAAGAACAGGAATGTTGGGGCCAACATTTGGTCTTGCTTCAGGAGTTTCTATGAATATGAATGCCTGAAGTTTACATAGGCTTATGCCGTCTCTATAGCAACGTGTGTTTGTTGTGAAAATCTAGCCTTTTAAAGTCAAAAATCCATATGTTAACCTCAAATTTAACACGCTATCTAATTCTGGTGTTTTAGAAACACTTTTAGGACTGTTGCACTTTTAATATTGGATTGGATTGGAGGGTGAGTTCATGGGTATCCCTGGATACACACACACACACACACACACACACACACACACACACACACACAAGGTCTATGCAAGGTGGACCTCTTCCTTATGGAAGTTAACCTTCATGTGCCTCAAAATGAAGCCAGATGAGAGGCACTTGAGACGATCATGGAGCCGCACGGGGGAATCTGAGAGTCACGTTTGAAGCACTAAAGGAGACAATAAGTTGGCAGATCGTGCTTTTTCTACTAGATGTTTGGGACTTGGGGGAGAGGACCATCAGGCTGGCTCTGGCCTTCCCCAACCTAGAGAACAGAAAGGAGGCTGTGGGAGAATTGGCAAGAATGAGGCAGCAGAGCACATATCTGTGCAGCTCAGTACCTGTCAGGTTTTCATATGGTTGGGATTGTTCTTGCCCTTAATGGGATTCTTGGTTGAATTCCAGTCAGATAACAGTTGTAGGTGGGAACCTGAATATATTTACTGCTCTCTTCAGGGGAAAGAGCCAGCTTTTTACAAAATTATGGTGTCCTGTGCCCACAGTCTCTGGGTTCTGATGTCCTGCATTTTTTGGGGATGCTCTTTCCCAACACCCTGTGCTTCTTAGGATCCTCATGCCCTCCCCTCCCCGAACTGGCTCTCAGAAGATAGGCCCAACTCTTTTGGACTGATGTTTAAGAGAAGGGTGCTTTGAAGAAGAGCAGCAGACTTGGAATAAGGATTGGGTTTCCTGTTAGAACCTGGGGCCCACCTGAGCCACTGCAGCCATTGAACAATTTGCAAATATTCTTAAATCCTCAATTTTGGCATAAAGAAAACAATACCGGTTCAAATGAGATAATGGATGTGACAGAGCTTTGTGAAATTCTCAGCTCCTATTCAAATGCAAGTTTATTATTACAATCACTTTAATAAGGGATGGCAAATAGTTTCTACTCAGATCCAAGCTTTGCTCAGTGGGTTGTAGCTGCTTGCAGTGTTGTGCTGAGAAAGATGCTGAGATTCTCTCACAAGGCAGAGTGCTGATATTGACTGGTGATGTCTGTCATGGGCACCAGAAGCCTGGAAGGGTCCCATCCAGTGTCAAGTGTTGGCACTCGAGGTCCATTTGCTTTTTAAGAGGGATAGAGAATATGAAATAAGGAGATAAACCTTTAACAGTAAAATTTTAGATATCTGTGTGTGGCGAAGCTATGTTTTGAGGCAGCGAAACTCTTAATCCCCAGAATCAAGCTTGTGTATAGTTCCGACTCTGTCAATGGAAGACAATTCTCTTATTATTTCTCAAGGCTGTTTCCCTGGTTGTCTGGTTAGGGAGGTGCTAATAATTGGGACCAGTGTTTCTTTTTCCTTTTCTGTTGTCCCATCAATTATACTGTCTCTTTCATACATTTTGACGTTTGATAAGATTCAGCTTAGCACTTGCCTCATTGTTGTTCTCTGTTGATCACAACATGTACAGATTCTGTATGTACAGATTCTGTATGTACAGATGTTTTAACTATAGGTACAGATTCGTCTGTGAAACTGTAAATTGCTTGAGGGATGGAATTATGTCCCACAGTTTCCCTCCTCTTGAGACAAAAAAAAGTTGAAGATATGAAGGATGTGGAATGAAAAGTAAATATCCTCTCCTATTTTCTCCCTTTTTTCACTCAATTGATATAACTCCTTTTTAGCAATTTCTTATATTTCCTTTCAAACGTTAGTTTTACATACACAGGCACAGAAAATGTGGGTTCATATTAATCATATAGTTTTGTGATATTTTTGCACGTCTTATACCTTGGACATCTTTTATGTTACTGCATACAAATCCACCGTATTCTTTTAAACTATTGCAAGGTATTCCATTCCAGGAAAATCTCATCTTTAACCAAACTTTTATTGATGATTATTTAAGTGGTTTCCTTCTTTTTTTTTTTTTTTTTTGAGACAGGGTCTCATTTTTTTTCCCAGGCTGGAGTGCAGTGGTATACTCACAGCTTACTGCAGTCCCAACTTTCTGAGCTCAAGTGATCCTCCCACCTTAGCCCCCTGAGTAGCTGGGACTATAGGCTTATGCTACCATGCCTGGCTAATTAAAAAAAAATCTTATAGCTCTCTCTCTCTCTCTCTCTCCATATAGATATATCTGTCTGTATATATATGTACATATATATGTATATACACATATATGTATATATATACACACATATATACATATGTATATATATACACACATATACATATGTATATATATACACACATATATACATATGCATATATATACACATATATACATATGTATATATATACACATATATATACACATATGTATATATGTGTATATATACACACACACATATATATCTGTATATACATATATATAGACAGATACATCTATATCTATCTGTCTGTCTATCTATCTATCTACCTATCTATCTATCTATCTATCTATCTAGACAGGGCTTCACTATGCTGGCAAGGCTGGTTTCAAGCTCCTGGCCTCAAGCAATCCTCCCTTGGCCTTACAATGTGTTGGGATTATAGGCGTAGGCCACCTGCCCAGGCCTTTTTTCCCCTCTTATAAATAATGCTGCATCAGGCATCTTTGTGCATATATTTCTTTGTGCATCTTTGCACATGTGTTTCAGTGTACAAGTGTTTATGTAGGATTAATGCCTGAAATGGAAATTCTGGGCTAAGGGGAAGGTTCACATGTAAAGTATTAAAGGATATGGACAAGTTGCTCTCCAGAAATGTTTGTGCATTTACATTCTCATCAGCTATGCATAATCTTTCTGGTTTCTCATACTTTTATCAATAATGGGGACAAAAAATGAAAAATCAAACACATACAAAAACCAAACAAACAGTAATCTCACTGTTTTTAAATTTACATGTCATTCATTATTAGTGAGTCTATGCATTTATTCACACATTTATTTAGCCACTTTTATTTTTTATTCTATAAACTACAGTTCATACACTTTGTATTTTTTTTATCATGTTATTGGTAAGTTTCTAATTGATAAGTTATAGGTCTTCAGATATTAAGAAAATTATTTGTCATATGTGATGGAAGTAGTTTCACAATTTTTTTTTGGTCTTTCTCTGACTTCTTTTTACAACAGTTAAATATGTTTATGTAGGCGGGCATAGTGGCTCACGCCTATAAACCAGCACTTTGGGAGGCTGAGGCGGGTGAATCACCTGAGGTCAGGAGTTCAAGACAAGCCTGACCAACATGGAGACACTCCATTTCTACCAAAAATCCAAAAATTAGCCGGGCATGGTGGCACATGCCTGTAATCCCAGCTACTCTGGAGGCTGAGGCAAGAGAGTTGCTTGAACCTGGGAGGCAGAGGTTGTGGTGAGCTGAGATCATGCCATTGTACTCCAGTCCTGGCAACAAAAGCAAAACTCTGTCTCAAAAAAAGAAAAAAAGTTTATGTAATCAAGTTTGTTATTCTTTTCTCTCAATTATTTTATTTCATGTTAAGAAGAGTCTAATTTATTCCAAGATAATTTAGACAATTCGCTTATCTTTCATTTACCAGTTAAAAAAAATGTTATTTTCATTATAAGATCATGTTATTTTCATGTTTAAATTAAATAAAAACATAATATAGGGAACTGGCGTAAACTTTTCCCTAGACATTTAGCTAGTTATCTCACACCATTTATTGAATAATCTATATTTTCTCTTCTGATTTCAAATGCTACCTTTATCATATACTAAATTCTTATATATGATTTGGCCTCCTTTGGACCTTCTAGTCTTTGTAGTCCCACATTTGTACCTTATTGTTTTAATTACTGTAGTTTTAATGTATTTTTATAGCAGTGAGGTCTAGACTATACTTGTTACTCTTCCTTTTAAAAAATATTTCTTGGCTATTTTCACATGGCCTATTTTTCCAGATGACTATGGAATCATTTTGTCAAATTTCTACTCTTCCAACAAAACAAACAAAACTGGTTTTGAAATTTTGATTGGGATTATGTTGAATTTATAGACTAAAATAGAGAGAATCGACATCTTTACACTACTGAGACTTCCTATCCAAGAACACAGTTTTTATTTCATTTTATTCTTATCTTATTTTGTGTTTCTCAGTAAGCATAACTTTTAAAGGCTTTACAATACTTTGTCTATGGATTCACCATAATTTGCATGACTCTTCCCTTATTGTTGAATCAGTTCCCATCTCTTTCTAGATTAAATGATGAGGCAGAGAGCATCAGTATGCCACGTTTTGCCGATTTCCTTAGAATACATTTCCGGCAGATCCGGGCATTTTAAAGGCTCTTGGTAGCTATTGGGAGATGGCTTTTAGAGAGGCTCAAATAGTTTACCCTCCTACTGGCAGTGTTGGAGTACCTGTGTGGCTGAACCCCTCACCGGCATTTTGAGTGTTAGTATTAATAATATTTGCTAAGTTGGTGTGAATGAGTGAAGTGAAGTGGTGGGTGGGACACAGCGTTGGATGGCTGCTTCTGCCTGTCTGTGAATAGATTTTTTTAAATGTTCTCCTTTGCTGCATGCTTTTCTCCACAGAATACTCAGGGCAGTTTTCACTCTTCACTAAGATTACCTTTGGGCCAACTTTCAAGACATTTACTTTAGCAACTTCTTAGGTCTTTTGGAAACTTCATTTGTCCACTGATATCTAGGAATGAAGGGTAAATTTTGAGAGGCATATTTCCATTTTGTTGTGATAAACTTGTCTGAGAGTAGACAAGAACCGCCCCCCCCCCACCCCAACACACATACACACGAGTGGCTGAGACTCTGCACATTTCAACTGAACAACTTGGGGTTGACTTGGGCCAAGGTTGAGAGAAGGTGTCCAAATTTCATGCTCCAAATAGGTCCCTGGAACAGAAGAGTTCTTTTTGCTTTCCAGCTGCAAATGCCATTTGGATTTCCCATGCTTAGAACCCCGAAGTGTTCTTTTGTAAGAAGCAAATGCCAGATTTACTAGGAAGGCCTGAGACGGACAACCAGACAATCATGCTGGTAATGCCTCTTTGCTTTGGGGTTATTAGTGCACCTGAGTACTTTGGCAGGCTTTGAGCATGGGAATCAGACATTTAAAATGCTCTCCTTTCCATCTGAAAACCCCCTTTGCTGCCACCACCTTGCTGTAGAACCCTTTCCATCAGGATTTTTTGGTGGGGTGGGTCATGTTTTTATAGGGCTATTTCTTTCAGGGTAAGCTTATTAGGCTTCTAGGATGCTTTAATTGGAGCACTATAATTACAGGGTGCCACAAAGGCCCTCAAAAGGGGTACTTTATAAATCAGATTATTATGCTTAGTTGTGTTAATGGACATTTATATGCCCTAAATCCTTCATATAGCAATGAGATAATAACTCTTAAGGCTATAGTTACTATTTTGGGTAGTGCTTACTTGTAAAACTAGATCTTTTTATTGTGAAGCTGTTTTCAGTTAGAGAGTACATAAAACCCTTTGAAAGACAGAATTTCAATTTTATGGTTACTGTCTTCTGCAGCTTAAATGGTTAAGTCATTACACACACACACACACACACACACACACACACACACACATATATATATATATATATATATATATATATATATATATATA
>CAUYLG010051449.1:0-18828 GCA_963573385.1 Cacajao melanocephalus | reverse complement strand
ACACAGGAACAGAAAACCAAACACCACATGTTCTTACTCATAAGTAGGTGTTGAATAACGAGAACACATGGACACAGAGAGGGGAACATCATACACCAGGGCCTGTTGGGGAGTGAGGGCTAGGGAAGGAATAGTAGGGTGGTGGGGGGATAAGGAAGGGAGAGCATTCGGAGAAATACCTAATGTAGATGACGGGGTGATGGATGCAGCAAACCACCATGGCACGTATATGCCTATGCAACAAACCTGCACATTCTGCACATGTACCCCAGAACTTATAATAAAAATTGAAATTAAAAAAAAAATTAAAAAGCAACAATTTGAAATGAAAAGGAAGCTTCACTACAGTGAAGAACTCAATATCAAACTAGCTAGACAATTAATTTTAAAAGACATACATGATGATGATAAAGATGAAGAAATGTTAGAGACAGCAGACGAAGAAAGCATGAATACAGAAGAATTAAGGATCTACAAGAAGTGACCAACGGCAAAACAAATCAGGAAGTTCACAGAAACACTGCAATTGTTAGATATAATAAATCCTGTTACTGTAATACATTGCTTCTTGCTCTCCACAATTCATGACTTAAGTACCAAAATGTATACTAATTATTATATACTGCCAAGAATTAAATGATATCCTTAGAAGCTGATTAGGCTGAAAATGACTAATTGATATATGTATATATTCTTGTGTCTAGTACTTTATCACAAATACAGTGTAATATCAAAATGGCATTACATTTGTAAAAACACTGGTTAATTTGTATAAGATATTATATAGCCTTTTATGCTTTAGAGGTTAAAAACTATCTTTGGTGGGGAACTATTTTATCACTCTAAATGTGGCGAGAGCTCTTATAAAGTTTGTTGTTTATTATTTTAATCAAAAGACAATTAAACAACAGGATATAGAGGCTAATAAATATTCAGGCTGAATAATATTTTAACACTTGTCTTCAACTTGATTTGTCTGTTTAATTGAAAAGGATTATAAGACTTACTGTTGCATTTTCTGTCCTACTACCTTTAAAGTTCCTGTTGAGTTTCTTTGTATTTACAAGGAAAGGACTGAAACTTTTCTCATCAAAACTAGCTTTTCCCCCCACAAATTGTCAGGTTAAACCTGCAAAAGAAATTTAAGCCAAAGTAGAATGTAGTTATAGTCTAAGGAAATTAATGTTTTAAAAGGTGTAGAATGATAATAGGGTGTGAAAAGATATTGTTAAGTCAACTTAAACATGGAAGTTTAAGTTGGCCACTGGATTCAGGTGAGCAGAGATGACAACAGCATGTGATATTTCTTTAGAGTGGAGGAAGAAAAGTCTGAACGTAGTTTGCTGGAGAGAAGTTGGGAAGAGAAAGAGTTCAGACAGTAAGTACAGTTACATTTTTCAATGAGTTTTGTTTAATAGAACAGTCAAGTCAGGCATTAGAGGAAGAGGCAGTGTCAAGGGACTTTTATTTTTTTGTTGCTTTGTTTTTAAGCCAGGAGAAACTGCAATATGTTTCTATACAAATGAAAATGACCAAATAATAAGGAAAATATTGATCGTATAGGAACATGACAGGCAAGTTGCCGGAGTAATTCACTTTGTAAACAAGAGGTAATGGGATCCATTGCACAAGTATAGCGCCAAGACTTACAAAGAAGCATACAGCTCATTTGTTGTGGGAAGAGGATAGGTATATAGGAAGGTTGATAGATTTGATGATGGATCCATGCAGTCATTTTCTTCATATACTTTCTACTTTCTCAATGAAATAATAGCTGTGAATATGTGTCTGGGAAAAATGCTCTCGCTCCATAGAGAGGAGAATAATTGGTACAGTTAGGCAGCATAATGGGAGAGTAAATGGAATAAGTAGATGAAGTGGTATCACCCTACAGCCTTAAGGAATCCCCTGAGTTCAGTGGTTAGGATATTAAAATGAGATCATTTGACATTGTTGTGAGGTTTTCTCCTTTAAGTTCACTTATTTGATGATGACTTACGAGAGCTGACCAGTGAAAACAGTAAACATTTTTCAGGAAAATAGAAAAGGGTGTTGATAATGGTATTGAGGTCTTATGAACAAAGGAAAGGGATTATGAGTGGTCATAATTTGTAAGTCAGGTAGGAAAGACAGGGTGAACAGTGAAAATACAGTAGTATCAATGGACTGACTGGAAGGTGAGATGAACCTAGTAATAAGTGAGGAAGAGGGGTTAGCTGTTACTGGTAATTTTCAAAGTTCAGATGGCTGAACTAGCATGGGCCAGAAGTCCATCAAAGGAGAATTCCTAAAGGAACTGCGTGTGTAAGTGGATATTGAGAGCATAGTATATATGGATATGAAATTTACTGAAAAGTTTAGGGATAGTTTGGAAGAGAAAGATACTAAGCTGAATTACTAAATTTTCAGAGAATGAGGGAGACCAAATTACAGATCTGGAGATCTGTAAATAGCTGTGGCAAAATAGGGCAATGTGTGTCATAAACTGTTTTCATGAGCTTCAAAATAGATGAGAGTTTGGAGAAATGATAAGGAACATTGTTTGTTGTGAATAACACCACAGATCATTATGGGCTAAGTATTAAACTTTTGAATGAATATGAAGAATCAGGTAGGCCAAAATCACACAAGCATAAATTGTGTTTCTTGATGCTAAATTCAATGGGCTCTTTGAGTTAGTGAGCTGGGTGCTCCTTGACGTTTCCCAAGAGTCTCTGCCTGGCACTTGGTTTGCCATACCTTAGGATCAGACTTTTTGTTAATCACACCCTGATTATAAATACCCTGGGTTTATCTGTCTGTTGAATCATATTGCTCCCGTCCTAGTCAACAAGATTTGGATATTTAAGAAACCATTATCCTACTACAGTGGGAAATCAGTACCTTGTCCCATACTCCAAATAGAATTTCCTCATTCTTGCAGAGTAGCACTTCCATTTTGATGCTATAAAACAGAGCACACAAACTCAAATATACACAGGAAATTTAAATAAAGTAGTTAGAGGAAAGAAAAATCAACTACTAAAATATAATAAAACACTATTTTTACAGAATGATGTAGTAAATAACAAAATAAGGATGATTAGTCCTAACAATTATATTTTAAATTAAAAAAATAAAAATAATGCAAATAAAAAAATCAAAACAGCTATGCAATAGCCTTTTAACTTATAATTCAGTTTTGATATAATAGAACATTTTTTTGTCAACTTCAAAATGAGAATGTTAGTTTTTTTCTTGGAGGTTGTAATGTGAACTATGGCATGTCAGAAACTTTCATTAAAGTTATGTTTATTATAAACAGAGAGCCATATGAAGATTATTTTAAAATAAACTCTGTTACAGTTTTAAACTGTAGTTATATTGTAAGTTGTTAGTAAATTGAAAATATGTTAAGTAAATTGTTTTTATTTTTAAAGGTTAGTATCTATAATTGTCAGTTATATTACTGATGTAAGAATTTGGTTGGGAATGTAGGGATTAAATTATAATGACACCATGAAGAATAATTCTATCTTCAGAAGTTATTAAAAATAAATCTACTCAAAGATCAGAAGATTGCAAGATTTGTGAGGTCAGGAAATGTGTCTGTATTGTTCACTGTTGTATTCTTGGAACATGGAATAAGGCCTGAAACATAGCAGCCATTGAAGACATATTTTTGAGTGAGATAATAAATATATCTTATACCTGTGAAAGATATTTTTTTCTATTAATGCTGCCTAAGGAGACATTGCTAGATAAATTTGAATAATTTTATCTCAATGAATGAACAAGTCATATTAACAGTAACATAAAAGTAAATTATTTTGATATTCGAAATTAACTTCAAAACAAAACAAAACAAGGAAAAGAAATTAACTTCAGTGCCTAAACTTTTGTAAATTACTGTTTCCTTTTTTATAGTTTGTTTCCAGAAAAGTACACCGCTATGTATTCACCCTTGAAAAACAGATGTGCTTTAAAATAGTGAATTGAATCCCATTCTTTAAGGATATGAATGCATTATTCTATAGAGTTTACACTTGAAAATATCAATTGGTAAAAGGGCCAGTACTTCTTTTGAAGTGCAGAAATCTGATCATAATATCACAGGCTATGTAATGTTCATCTTTACAATGCTATAATACACAAGCCCAGAGAGATAACAATGTATCTTAGAAATCCTGCAGAGAAACACGCCCCTGTCAACCACACTTCAATCACAATCCTATGTAGGGTTTCAGTATAGAAAAATATTCCCCCCTTTATCTCATTCCTGTCCCCAGCTACTCTGGCTAAGAAGAAACAGTGGAAGACCACTAGGCGTACTAATCATTTTAGTGCATGCCTGAACTTATATGTAGCTATCTCTCATAGACAATATTGTTTCTTTAACTTTTCATTGTTTCTGGTTGTTCTGTTTGTGAATGGTTTATTGTTTATAATGAGGTTCTGTTTTTTCGTAGTTTTGTGCAATTTGAGTTTTTTCTTTGCCTTTTTTTTTTGTCCTATCCAGCTGCAATTGCCTCTGTTTCCTCATGGTATGTGTATGTGTGGGTGTGTATGTGTGCGTGCACCTGTGTGTGTGTGTATGTTTACAGAGTACTCCATAGACAAATTTAGGACTCGAGATCTCATGAGGCTTCTGTTGCAACAGTGAGACTATCCAAAGTTGACCTCAATATAATTCAATGTGGGAAATTTACATGACATAAAATTAAAACTCATTATGTAAATAGGAAGAGATCCAAGTTAACATAGTTTCTGCTAGTCCCACAAGGTGTTACAGTTCATCTGAGAAGATTATAAGGCTATTTCATTTATATGAATCATTCTGCTCTGTATTACATTCTTCAAAATAAGACTGTTTACTTTAGCTCCTAGGAAGCAGTCAGATTACCATCAGTGATAATTACCATCATTAAAACAATACCTTAATAGAACACTAATTTGGGGACTCTTGCAGTTATTTCACAGGAAGCATTACATAATGAGTGGATGTTATACTTACTTTCACAGAAGTTCCTAACAATAATGAAACACAAAAGAGCCTCCCATTGGGAAATTTCTCACCTCGCCGAACACTACAGAATTTCATGGGATGTGATTTTAATGCAGGTATAAAAGTATATTCATAAAAATTCCAACTTGTTTAACTACTTGTATTTTTATAAAGAATGAACAAATACATAATAATTATATTTCAAGTTTGGAGAAAGGGGTATCATCAATGATTTTATTTTAAATTATAGCTATACTCTTTGATCAGGGAAATGTGTGTTAAATATATCTAACTACTGGCTGATTGGTTTTAAAATGATGATGGAGCTGTGTGGATACAATGGAGATATAAATGTAAGGTTTTAAGTTTTGATTATCTTGAATGTGTCTAGTATTTACAACAAAACTATCCCTTAGATCAGTGGGACTCTCCTCAGGCTGCATTCTAATAATTACCTTGAAGTCTTAAAAACCTGAGTGCGCTGGATGCAACCTAATCCAATTAAATCAGTATCTCTAGAGAGGGGACCCAGGGACCTGTATTGTATAAAGCCGCAGGTGAATGTTCTATGCAGACAATGAGGAGAATCATTAAGGATAATCTGAATACATGACTAGGCTTCAAGCTAACCTGGAAAACTTCTCAACAAAAAGATGATGTGAGTCAAATCAAAACATAAATTTTTTATAAGGCAATCAATAAAATCAATAACAATGTTTTTACTCAAGAAAATGTGCTACAGCAAGTTATTATCCCGACTAGCTACAGATTTTGAGGAACTATAATCCATATTTTTCCCTGTTTTGTTTGCTTTTTCATAAGACAAAGTTTATTACTGCCAAAGGTTATTTATCACTTAAGACAGATAAGTAGTTTATTAGAATAAAATTATATTCTATGTCCTTTATTTTCTCTAATGTGTGGGACACATATGCACACTACAGATATCTGTGCATGTATATATATGTGTGTGTGTATTTGTATACACACGTGTGTGTATATGTATATACGTATCTTTAAAACTATTCTAGTATACTAATTCTTTGGGAAAATATAAATACATATTGAGAAAATATAATGATGTTTGCTCTATATGCACAAATAAATGAGCTCCAAAACATGAGCTCATTTATTTGCTAGATGATGTCAATTAAAAGACTTTAAGATAAGTTCAATTATTCATCAATATTCAGATTTCTTCAAGAAATTATTGAAAGAATAATATTTAAGAAAAATATAAGTTCATCAGAAAATACCCCCACCCATATATAAATCTTACAACAATTCCCACTAAATGCATTGCATTTTATTTAAGCTTTTAAGCAGATACATAGTCAGCAGATATGCTGGTTTTTGTTAAAATTTCACAACCTCCTTTAGACAGTAAACATATTATGCATGTTTTATGCAAATGATAAAGACAATTTTCCATATGTGAATACTTGTAGTCCTTAAAATAACTACTTTTGTGAGTTTACTAGTGTCTTTTGAACATTTAAAAAATGACTTTATGCTAATTTTTCCTGTGATAATTTTTTAAACAAGGCATTTTTCTGACCTAAAAAATTATCTCTATACAATTTGTTTGTCCAAAAGATCAATAAAACCAATATCATTATAATTTTACTGTATAAACTGCAAGGTGGCAAGGGTTTCATTACTGTTCTATATCTGAAATTTAACATGTAATTTATGTTATTACATATCCATTTGCATATAAAATTAGATAATATACTGTGCTCAGTGACATAAATGAAGATAATTAACCTCTGTAGGCTGAATGTCTTTTCAGCTCTCTAATCAATGATGTTTTAGAGTTATAGGATTAAATAAAATTATAAAATAATTAATTATATATCTCATCTATTGATTACAACAGAAGCTTGTTTATCAACAATAAAATGTATGTTATTCTAAATAAGAATTTTGATACCTTTTAGCTATTTGACACAATTATCATTATGAGCTGCATATAAATGATCACTTGGGCTATAACAAATAAAATATGTCAAAATCATATCATGTATTTTTTATAAAAGTAAAGTCCTTTTAATGTTTACTTATCCTGCTTTACAACAGTATATGAAACAAACAAGCAGTTTTGAAAATTTTTATAAATCCGCTTTTACAGCACAAATTTTAAAAACTTGACTACTGTATACAGGTAATTGTCCTAATTATTAGTTTATCAGAATTCAAGCAAACTACTTAAATACTTAGATTTATAATGTTACCTGTAATATAATTTTTAATTAATGGTAATATATTCAGTCTTCCATTACACATATTATTGGGCACCCCGAAACACACTTAATATATTACCAAATAAACAAGAATTTATGCTTTCTTACAACCAAGTTCTGAAGGATGGATGTTTGTTAGTTGCTGCAGCAGTAGATAAATCATGGCCATGACTCTCCTCAAAGAGTCCAACATGCTGTGTGGCAAGCTTGCCACAGGTAAAGATGTGGTAGGCACAAAATTAAATGATGGCTTAAGGGTTAGAAAGTTAAATTCAAACAAGTTGAGAAAGGCAGCATATGCAGCTTCTTGCTCCCTGCATGGCTGCGTAAAAGAGGCCTTGGGCCTGCAACATTTCTTACTGGGAGATAAAAAAACTCTCACAGCCTGGGCTGGACTTGTCATATTTCCAGTGAGAAAATATTTTTCCCTGTTTAGGCTTGATAGATGCTCCTTAAATATTCTTAGGTACAAGCTTCCATGGTCCTCTGGCATACCCCCAGCTTTCTGTATTTCAGATCCCATGGGGAAGAGGTCATGGTCCGTTTACTGCAGTACAAAATGAGGGGCCTGCAGCCACCTTGCTCACATCGACTCTAGAGTGGATCCTCTGGCCATGGAGAGGCAACATCTTGCACTCTTTTTCTTCTTTTGCTGTAAATAAACAGCTAGACCACACCACTTGAGCTCAGTGTACTTGTTGTCGGTTCTCAGTGACCCCAAATCATGTCGGTCTCTTCCCTGGGTGGCATTCATCTGCTTGTTAACCTTGGCCACACTCATTTTTATTCTGTCCTGCAGCACAGCCTGACCACCCGGTGAACAGTGAAACACAGGTATTTCTAAAAATCATTTTGGTAAACTCTCTTGGAAGGAACAGGACTAGTTTTTGTTGGTCTTCTATATTAGCATGTGAAACTGGGAGTGTTACTGCACAACTCTGGAAGATAGTTGCTACGTGATGTCAGGGAAACTTGTGCACCTCTTAAAAATGTGAACAACTCAAAGTTGGGCTGTATTCAAACTTTAAAATCAAGCATACCGCTTCAAATATTTTGATACAAGGTTTTAAACAAAAGTCCAAATAGGCTATACATCAGAAAAATCTAGAGCCTCAGAACATATCAGGCAAATTGAATTATAAAAATTGTAGCCTATGTAAAAGCAAATAAAATCTTCTGATCGAAAAAAAAATACTGCATAACATTGGGCATTTAATGGAGCTGAATTATTGGATTCACTCTACTAATCTGCACTAAGAAACTATTATATACAGGAACTGAAGTCATCATTTGGGGTACACTAGAGTAAACAGAAAAGAAAAATATATAAAAATACAAGAAAAATCAAACAAAATATCTAAAGGTCTCTATCTGTGTGTTTCATATTCTGGATAAGAGAGACAGATTATAACCAAAAACTACAATCAATTAGAAAATGTTACTGAGGCTAAAACATGATGAATGTTGGGGAAAGACTAAACAAATAAATGAACAAAATAGAAAATAAACAGCAAGACTAGAATAGAAAGCCAAGGAATAAACTCAAATAAATACAATTTTCATAAATCAACCTATCTTAGTCAAAGGAGTAAAAGCTATACAGTGGAGGAAAGACAGTATTTCCAACAAATGGTGCTGAAGCTTCTGGGTATTCACATGAAAAATAATGAAGTTTAGACACAGACCTTACATCTTTCACAAAATTTAATCCTAAATGGATCTTAGATCTAAATGTAAAACACAAAAGTATACCAGAAGATAAATAACATAAGAGGAAGTCTAGATGATCTTGAGTATAGTGATGACCTTTTAGATACAACACCAAGGTCATAATCCAAGAACGGGAAAAATTGGTAAGATGAATTTAAAAACTCAGTGAATGAGATACTGTTATGCATATTTCAGAATGATCAAAGTCTGAAATACTGGCAACACTAAATGCTGGCAAGTATGTGGAGTAATAGCCTCTCTCATTCACTGCTGGAGGGAATTAAACACGGTACAATCACTTTGGAAGACCGTTGGAGTTTTCTAACTAAATAGACATAACATCCAGCAATTGTCCACTGCCCACCTGTATACTTATCAAGGAAGTGAAAACATATTTCCACACAAAAACTTGCACAACTGATTTTCATAGCAGTCTTGTTTATCACTTACAAAGTTGGAAGCAACCAAAATGTCCTTTAATAAGTGAATGGGCAAATAAACTGACACATCCACACAATAAAATATTAATCAACACTAAGAAAAAATGAATTATCAAGCCATAAATAGAGAGAAATCTTAAGTTAATATGACTAAGTGAAATAAGGCAATCTGAAAAAGATACATGCTGTATAATTCTGTCAGTTTGATATTTGGACATTTGCCCAAAGCCGTAAAGTGTGAATTCCAAAGTAAACTATGAACTTTCTGTTATTAAGAGATGCCAGTGTAGGTTCATCGATTGTAACAAAGGTATGATTGTGGTAGGGGTTGTAGATAATGGGGAGAAAATGTATGGGTGTGGGAGGTACTCTAGTCACGTCTTATTCACAGGGTGTAAGTTCTAACACTTCCAGTGGATGCCTGAAACCACTATAGGTAGTACCAAACCTTGTATTTATAGTTGACCCTTGAACATGTTAGGAGATTGGGGTGCCAGTCCCCCATGCAATAAAAAATATGCATATAACTTTTGTCTCTTCAAAAACTTAACTAGTAATAGCCTACTGCTGACCAGAAGCCTTATCAATAGCATAAAAGTCTACTGACACATATTTGTCTAGAAAAAGTCTTAAGAGAAAATATGTTTTACTAAGTCCTAAGAAAGAAAATACATTTTACTATGTATTAAGTGAAAGTGGATCATCATAAAGGTCTTTTTCATCCTTGTTTTCACATTGAGTAGGCTAGGCTGAAGAGGAGGAGGTAGAAGAGAGGTTGGTCTTGTGGCCTCAGGGGTGACAGTGCTGGAAGAAAATCTGTATATAAAGTGGACCTGCTTAGTTCAAATCTATATTGCTCAAGGGTCAACTGAGTATTATGTTTTTTTCCCATACATATATACCTATCTACAATAAAGCACTTTAATTTATTAATTAGGTATATTAAGAAATTAACAACAATACTACTATATTAGTCAGTTTTCATGCTGCTGATAGAGACATACCTGGGACTGGGAAAATTTACAAAAGAAAGAGGTGCATAGGACTTACAGTTCCACATGGCTAGGGAGGCCTCACAACCATGGTGGAAGACAAGGAAGAACAAGTCACATCTTAAGTGAATAGAAGGAGGCAAAGAGAGCATGTGCGGCACAACTCCTTTTTAAAACCATCAGATCTCGTGAGACTTATTTACTATCATGCGAACAGCATGGGAAAGAACCATCCCCATTATTCAATTACCTCCCGCTGGGTCCCTTCCACAACATGTGAAAATTCTAGATGATATTTGGGTGGGGACACAGCCAAACCATATCAACTACTAATAAAATATAACAGATAACAATATCCCAGCATCATTGCTCTTGTACCTTGGGGCTATTAAGCAAAATAAAATAAGGGTTACGTAAACACAAGCATACAATTCCATGGCAATCAATCTGATAACCGAGAGGTCTATTAAATGACCAATAGGTGGGATGATTCGTGGTCCTGGTCCCTTGGCAGGACACAGTGGGACAGCATGAGATTTTGTCATGCTACGCAAGATGATGTGCAATATTAAACTTATGAATTCTTTATTTCTGGAATTTTACATTTAATATTTTTGGACCATGAAAGTAACTGAAACTGAAAAGTCAAACCAAAGATAATGAAGAACCACTGTGATTCCCTGTACTTTTTGCTCTATTGTGCTGTGAACTTAAAGTGCTCTAAATAAAGACAAAATCTTTAAAAGTTAAAAAAAAGTGGCCTATTTCCTCCACATATATAAAAATATATGTACATACACGGTATATGTTACATTTTTTAAAGTAGAATTTGGTTTATGAGCAGTTCCCATGTAATGTCTCATGGTGCATAATGTGGGCATAATGCCACATAGCAAAGGTGAGATTTGAGCAGATCTTTGACGGAGGTAAAGGAGATGCCAAGCAAATATTTTAGATATGTGCGCTGCAGGCATGGGAGTGTTTAAGAAAGAACACTGTGGTCAGTGTGCCTGGATATTATCTGTTCTTACATGGAAGTTATTTTATTATTCCCCATGTTGTGGGTTTCAATGAAAATGCTATTTCTCTTTTTTAATCATAAGCTTTGTATGAAAACATATTTTCTGTTACTCATTTTTTATGTCTGCATATCCTGGTGGTTAGAAGCTGCATCAAACCAAATTGATTATAGATATGAAGTCAGACAAAAATGATAAAGTTTTCATAAACATCCAGTTTGAGTTACTCAAGAGGTCTAGAGGGAAATACAAAATTAATGAGAATGCAACATTTATATGACATTTGTAATGAGGTCAACTTTAACGTTATTTTTTTCTGTGTTTTGGGCCAGCCTTGCATGGGGGAGAGGATGATCTGGTCACTATGCTCAGTTGAAAGAGATATATAACCACTAGAAATTTACAATGATAATTTATATAAAACAACATTGCTTACTTAACAGACAAGACTGAAAAGCAGTAATAAACTGAAATATATAACAAGAAAATTCTGAGAAGACATATTAAAGTAATAAGCATATAAAAATCAAGCGATAAAAAGACATGTCGGCAGAGTGAGATAGTATGATCTGCATCTAATTGAAGTTCTAGAAAGAAAAATATAAATGAATGTGTAAATATATTTCAGAGGTAATGATAAAATTTATGGCAAGTGTTGATACACAGATTTAAGAAGCCCCAAATTCAAATCATAATGCATAAAATATAACTTTCACTTCAATGCATCTTAGTAAAACTAGAGTTAATAAAAAAGAACAACATCAGCCAGAGAAGAGATAAATAATATCTGGAAGTCAGAGAATAAATGAATGTTTGCAGAGTACCAAGAGAAAATAATTAGCTGAGAATTCTAATAGTCAATATATCTTTCAAGAATGGTAGTGGAATAAAAATACCTTCTACCAACAAATGTTTTCATAAAATATTTTTTCTAATGAAAGATCTAACAGATGTGTTTTATACTGAAGAAAAATTATTTCAAACAAAATATGTGATTAGAAATGTAATGATAAAGGAAATAATTGGTATATGTATAAGGTAGTAGAAACAAAGACATAATTTTAAAAAATCATTATTTAGCATGAGGAAAGAAACATTAATTAACTTTAACAATTACTTGGTTGACTGCATATTTTAAATTTATAATTATGTAAATAATAAATATTTCACTATATATACAAATATAACTCATACTTTCAACAATGCGCTGAATTAGATGACAAATCATATGCTAATATTGGCCCTAACATTGATAGGTGAGTTTCACAGTAAAAAATCTGTCAGATAATATTAGGAAAATAGAAATTTGATATTTAATTTACAAATGTCTTGAGAAAAAAGAAAAAAATTTAAATCAATTAAAAAGTAACAAAATAGAAAATCTACATTAAGGGATGGTATAAACAGAAATTATATTAGATATCTGAGAAATAACAGTAGTTCAGTAAATATAATAATTAACAAAAAGACCCAGAAAAATACAAAGATTACTGCATTAAACTACAAAATTTATCTGTATATTTTTAAAATAAACATACTTAAAAGCAAAGGACAAATTTTTGGAATAAAAGAGTGATAAAACATGACCTAACCAAATATGTAGTAACTGGAAATAGGTGAGATAGCACACTTATATCTAACAATATAGGTTTTAAATAATTTTTTTACTAGAAAATAAGAATTGAAATTACCCATAAATATCTGAATCTTTTAAAATGTATGAATGTGAATATTTCTAATAGCACATCTTTAGGATATATAAATTAAATTGATGTTCTGGTTAGGGGCTGGGTAGCAGCAGAAATCCAGTTGTATTCATTGCGTATTTGGTGGTTTTACCATCAGAAAAGTATATGAATTTCAGTTATGATCATCAAGTTGATTTTAGGGGTTCTACAGCTGGCCAGTTGTTCTCTGAGAGTGTGATTTCCTTCAGAGTGACTTCGTCTGTCAACAGACTAAGAACAGAGAAGTTATCCTTTATAGAAATCTCTAGGGAGCACTCATGGAACTGCTTTGTTGAATTTCAAGTTGGGCTGATTCTAGAATCTCTTATTGAAGAGAATTCCATTCAGAGTGTGCTGATTTGTGAGTTATGGCATAAATTAGGCTGAGAAAAATTTTACAATAGGGATATATTACCTTCAGAACCCTCAAAGCCTTAAAAGAAGCTGAGGTTCTCTCAACATTCTTGGTGCTGAGACTATAGCTTTTGTTTTGTTTTGTTTTATTGTTTGTTTGTTTCTGACAGTGTCAGGGTGGAACAGTTTTTAACAAACTAAATAATTTCCAAAAATGTAACTGAAGTCATGGGACCTTGTAAATGCAGAGTTATAACCTATTTCCACCCCTACTTTTTGTAAACTTTTTTATGATTATTTTTATTTCCTGAATGTGTGTGTGACAAATCAATCTCCTATGAGGAGAAACCATCTCCAGATCTATGCTCCTGGACAAAGCCAGATGCAACTAATATCTTCCCTACAAAGACTGTAAAAGATGACAAAACTATTGAGTCACCACAACAGTAGCCACGAAAGTGTATATCCTTTCAAAGGTGAAGGCACTGCAGCTGAAATAGCACTAAACAGAACATATTCACTTAACCAGTCACTGAGCAGAGCATATTAATCAAATCTCATACTGTGAAGTATTTACTAGTTGCTGATTGGATGGAATCAATGATTTCAATAATATTGTATGTGTGGGCTTTAATGGGTAGAGCCACATTGAGTTCATGGTCATCCACTGCCACTGTAAGATGTCCATCCTTATTTTCAGTTTTAAGAACCAATTGAATTGGGCTATTTAATGGAGAAACAGTAAAGATAATCATCCTTTTCTACATAGGCCTATAAAGTAGATTTCAAACATTGAAGCCCACATTTTAATTTATATTAGGCTGCATCAACTCCTTTAATTAAAAAAGTAGAAGATCCATAGTGTTTTATTTGTCAAGTCAATTTTAAATGACAAAGACTTAATTTTATTTTAATTATTTACTTGTGTCAAGGGGCCACTATAGGATATTTCAAGGGCAATGAATACTATGGCCATGAGAAATTTTGGCAAAGCAATAGTTTTCATGGTTAAGGTGAGACATACCTGTTAGTTTTCTGTTTTATGCCTGTAACTTTCTTAAGAAAATAGCAGGTTCTTGCGAATTTAGTGGAATATTCATGTATAATAGCAATTTTGTCACCAGTTAAGGCCATGAATAGTTGTCAATAGGTACATTTCAGCAGATTTTAAAATTAATTTAGAACCTATGATATAGAGATGTAAATGCCAAACAGCACCTGTTTAATATTTCTATGGTGCAAATTATTGAAGTAAGTAAATTGATTTCCACGTATATCAGACTGTCAGCCTCTGTCTCAGTTTCTGGTTTGTCATCATGTATCTAGGTGTCTGTTTTGGTTTTTGTGCTGACGGTGGCTCATTTTGTGTCTTTGTCCTTGTTAGTCCCCATGTTCTCAGGGTCCTTCTCTACACTCCTAATATTTATATGTTTATTCCTCCAGAAGTTCCCAAATTGCTGTCATCAGGGTTAAAAGGCTCCCCACAGTACTTATTGCATTATTGGCTTTAGAGACCCTAGGCAATAGCCAGGTTTGAATGATCTTTTCGTTATGTTGACAAACCACAGCATTCATCAGACTCAGAATCCAACCATTTTATTCCTGTCCAATAGAGTGATGATGCCCCTGGCTTTTTAAGGGGGAGGGTGGGTGGAAGATAAGGCAGTATAAAGGATTCAGGACAACTTTTCACAAGATCTGCGCCAAGATTCCTTGGATGTTTTCTTCCATAAGCTTGAGGATCAGAATCTCTGTTGTGATAGAAGTATAGGAGGCAGAAGCAGCATTTTGATTCCTAGTGACCTATCTGATATTAAGAGTATTGACATCAGCATTCAAAAATGGTGACTATAGTTACTTAGCAACCACCTAATGGGTCCACATATTGTACGGTATATAGGTGTTTTCCCAAGCACTCAGTAGAATGTGAGTCAATGTTTTATTGATGTCTAGATTTAATCAAAGCTTATGGTTAGATCAAAATAAATGTTTTATTTTGACACACAGATAAGTATGGGCTGAGACACACAATCTGGGCCACGTTAAGGAACATCCCTAATTTCATGCTGGTATTCTTGAGCACCAACTACTGAAATTTTCAAATGGTACCAGTTACATAGGCAGCAGAACCTTAATATGAGTAACATATGTGGCACAAAGAAGTAAAGCTCAAAGCACATGGAAGTCAGCAGGCAACAGCTCAAAGTGCATACTGTCCAGCAGGGAGTAGAGCCAATCAGCAAGCCAGGAATAAAGGACCACAGCTGGTGGTGGTCATTACCTAGACTATTATGCTCATACACCAGTTGTTTTCTGGTTCCCTATGGGATACACTTCCCCAAATGAAAACTGCTTTGGATGTGGAAACTGATTATACCACAAATACATCAAAATATGAAAAGATTATTACTTACTTAATGAGACTTTTGATTTAGTGTTTAAGGTGGAGGAGCATGGAGAGAGTTTCCGCAAGGGACCTTGGGTTTGTGGTGTTTGATCTTTCCTGTCCATCAAAGAAAGGTGTCTGTGGACTCTATCTGCTTTTCCAGAAATCACACAAGAACAGAAGGGAGGAATTTAGACCTCAAAGCTATCCAATAGTCAAATATCAAAAACATAGTCATTTAAAAAGATTGTTATCTTTTTATTTGCATAAATATAACTGGTGTATAAAAATTTCACAATGTATATGTATATCAAATCATCACATTGTATACTTATATATAATTTTTGCCAATATATATTAATAAAGCTAAAAGAAAATTTTATTTTAAAAATGGAAACCTATAACCACAATACAATTAAGCAAACATAAAGAGAAACCAGGAAAAACCTATACTTCTATCACAACAGAGATTCTGATCCTCAAACTTATGGAAGAAAACATCCAAGAAATCTTGGCATAGATCTTGTGAAAAGTTGTCTTGAATCCTTTATATCGCCTTATCTTCCACCCGCCCTCCCCCTTAAAAGGCCAGGGGCATCATCACTTTACTGGACAAGGATAAAATTGTGTTTGGAAACTAAAACATATTTCTGAATAAACCAATGTCAAAAAAGAGAGAAAATATAATAAAAGAAGGAAATTTTGTTAACAGATGTCATTATCAAAGCTGTAAACTAAGACTACAATATTGCTGAAGAAATAAATGAATTGACAAATGGAACATTAAAACAATTAAAAAATATACATTGTGTCAGTTAGCCTTAGTTGCATGTGATGGGCTGAATTGTGGCAAAATTCAAATGTTGAAGCCCTAACTCCCAGTGGACTTTATTTGCAGACAGGGACTATAAGAAAGTATTAATTGTTAAATGAAGTCATTATTGTGAGAATAGAGCTAATGATGTTATAAGAACTGAAAGAAATACCTATCTCTATCTCTGTGCACACACAGAGGAAAGACCATGTGAAACTACTGCCAGAGAGGCCATCTGCAAACCAGGAAGAAAGACCTCACCAGAAACCAACCCTGACATTACCTTGATCTAGAGGTATAGACTCCAGAATGGTAAGAAAATAAATTTCTAACATTTAAGCCAGTCTGTGGTATTTTGTTATGGCAGCCCAAGCAGGCTACTACATGCCATAATGCAATAGTGGCTTAAAAAACAATTAATTACTTCTCGTGGTTCTGTGCATTGGCAACCTTGGTGGTTCTTCTGTTTGTTTACCTAGAGTCAATTATATGGCAGCAGTCATTTGATGTCTAGGTTGGAGCTAGAGATTGTCTTAGAGACTCTCAGCCTGGTAGTGCCTCACCATACGCGTCCTTCAGTTCTTCAACACATTAGTGCTGGACAGTGGTCATGAGGTCTGGCACCTCATCAAATGCCCTGAGCATATTTTCTCTCATTTCAGATATCTACATTTTTCTTGGGTGATAGGGTGTTCCTATGGCCCAGTTATTCATATTTCATTCACATGGGTGGTGGAGAAATTTTTCAAAAAAGCAAAAAACCAGGAATCACAAGAACACAGGGCCTCTCCGGCACTTACTAGCATCTAAATATTGTCTTTACTACTTGTAGATTCTTGCTTTGTGCTAGGCTGGTTTTTCTACTTTATTCACTAACCAGTTGTTTACAGTATAAATCCTAAGACTGTCTTAAAACTTACTATTTTAAAACTCTAATAGCACTTTCAATCTTAAAAAAATATGCTTGCTTGAAAAATTTAAAATCTTTACTCTCAACATTGCTCTTCTAAGTTTCTGGATCATATTTTGGGCCACTATAGCAATCATTCTTTCTTTATGTAATGTTGCCATCAAAATTTCAGTGCTTCTAACTAAAAAAGAGGGTTGTTAAATATATCAGATTAGGTCATATCATGCAGCCATTGAAAACCTAAAAATCATAGAAACTTATAAAAACAGACCTTTATTTCATTTTCCCATTTTACTTTAATTATGGGTCAGTGGTTGCTCTGCTTAATATCATCTAATTTGCAGGACTCAAATGACACAGTAGCTTCTATCTAGACTATTTCTATACATCACAGCAGAGGAGAAAAGACATCTGCATTTGATTCATGTGTTTCTACCTTTCATTGTCAACGAGGGTCACATTCACATTTCTGAGTAGAACAGGGAGAAATTGTAGTCTTACATGGAAGGTCACTGCCAGGAAGAAAACTACATGTAGCATGAACACCTATGCGGAAAGCCAGGTGTTATGTTGCCATAATTTTACTACCAATATCTATGACTCATCAAATATATAAAACACAGAGTGTTATAAAACTTACATTTATTATTTCAATGAATTTTCACCCTAATTTTTTTTATTGAACTTTAGGTTCTGGGGTACATGTGCAGATCATGCAGGATTGTTGCATAGGTACATACATGGCAAGGTGGTTTGCTGTCTCCTTCCCTCCATGACCTATATCTGGCATTTCTCCTCCATGTTATCTCTCCCCAACCTCCTCTCCCACCATGGTCCCTCCCCTAGTGCCCCTCAACAGACCCCAGTGTGTAATCCTCCCCTCCCTGTATCCATATGTTCTCAGTGTTCAACACCGGCCTATGAGTGAGAATAGGTGGTGTTTGGTTTTCTGTTCTTGTATCAGTTTGCTGAGAGTGATGATTTCCAGATTCATCCATGTCCCTACAAAGGACACCAACTCATCATTTTTTATGGCTGCATAGTATTCCATGGTATATATGTGCCACATTTTCCTTGTTCAGTCTATCATTGATGGGCATTTGAGTTTGTTCCAGGTCTTTGCTATTGTAAACAGGGTGACTGAGCTTTAATGTCATCTCTGGGAAATCTTCCCCAACTCATTCAAGCAGACCAGTAAGAATTAGGTGCTTCTCCACTATGCTCGCCTAGCACAGGATCCATTTCTCCA
>CAUYLG010051448.1:0-22044 GCA_963573385.1 Cacajao melanocephalus | reverse complement strand
CAAAGAGACTTAGACTTCCACACAATAAGAATGGGAGACTTTAACATCCCACTGTCAATATTAGATGGACGAGACAGAAAATTAACAAAGATATTCAGGACTTAAACTCAGCTCCAGATCAAGTGGACCTAATAGACATCTACAAAACTCTCCACCCCAAATTAACAGAATATGCATTCTTCTTCATGCCCCATGGCAGTTATTCTAAAATCAATCTCATAATTGGAAATGAAACACTCCTCAGTAGATGTTAAAGAACTGAAATCATAACAGTCTCTCAGACCATAGTGCAATCAAATTAGAATTTAGGATTAAGAAACTCAAAACCACAAAATTACATGGTAATTGAACAATCTGTTCCTGAATGACTCCTGGGAAAATAATGAAATTAAGGCAGAAGTAAGTAAGTTCTTCGAAATCAATGAGAACAAAGAGACAATGTACCCGAATCTCTGGGACACAGCTAAAGCAGTGTTAAGAGTGAAATTTATAGCACTAATTGCCCACATCAGAAAGCTAGAAAGATCTCAAGTCGACACCCTAACATCACAAAAGAGCTAGAGAAGCAAGAACAAACTAATCGAAAAGCTAGCAGAACACAAGAAATGACTAAGATCAGAGCAGAATTAAAGGAGATCGAGACGAAAATAACTCCAAAAAAAAATTGAATCCAGGAGCTGGTTTTTTGAAAAAATTAACACCACCAATAGAGCACTAGCTAGACTAATAAAGAAGCAAAGAGAGAAGAATCAAATAGACACAGTAAAAAATGATAAAGGGGATATCACCACTGACCCTTCAGAAATACAAACTACCATCAGAGAGTACTATAAACACCTGTACGCAAATAAACTAGAAAATCTAGAAGAAATGGATAAATTCCTGGACACATACAATATGCAATAGCCATGAAGAAGTCCTTTGCATCCCTTGTTAGCTGCATTCCTAGGTATTTTCAGCTATTGCCCATTCAATATGATGTTGGCTATGAGTTTGTCATGAATAGCTCTTATTATTTTGAGATGTTTCATCAATACCTAGTTTATTGACTTTTTAACATGAAGGAATGTTGAATTTTATCAAAGGCCTTTTCTGCGTCTATTGAGATAAGCACATAGTTTTTGTCCTTGGTTCTGTTTATGTAATAGATTACATTTATTGATTTGCATATGTTGAACCAACCTTACATCCCAGGGATGAAGCTGACTTGATCATTGTGGGTAAGTTTTTTAATGTGCCACTGGATTTGGTTTGCCAGTATTTTATTGAGGATTTTTGCTTTGAAGTTCATGAGGGATATTGGCCTGAAGTTTTCTGTGTGTGTGTGTGTGTGTATGTGTGTGTGTGTGTGTGCACGTGTGTGTGTCTATGCCTGGTTTTGGTATCAGGCTGATGCTGGCTTCATAAAATGAGTTAGGGAGAAGTCTCTCCTTTTCAACTGTTAGGAATATTTTCAGAAGAAATGGCACCAGCATATGCAATCATTAAAAAAATATGAGATCATGTCCTTTGCAGGGACATGGATGAAGCTTGAAGCCATCATCCTCAGCAAAGTAACACAGGAACAGAAAACCAAACAATGCATGTTCTCAATCATAAGTGGGAGTTGAACAATGAGAGCACATGAAAACAGGGAGGGGAACAACACATAGCAGGGCTTGTTGGGGGGTGAGGGTGAAGGTAGGGAACATGGAGGACAGGTCAATAGGTACAACAAACCACCTGGCATATGTATTCCTATGTAACAAACCTCCATGTTTTTCACATGTATCCCAGAACTTAAAATAAACACACATGGGAGGCTTGCCTTGTAGATATTGAGATTTATTATGAATTAGAATATTTAAGGCAGCTCAGTACTGGCACAGTAATAGACAAACCCCTAGAACTGAAAAGAGAGTCTTCAGAACTAGAGTCATACATGTATGAACCTTTGATATGTGATGGACCTGCACTGCAGATCAGTAAGAGAATGCGGAGCCCTGAGTGAACCATTATAGGACAATTCGGAATTTTATTGAAATAGATATTTAACTGTAGTTTCACTGCCTTTAATATATAGAAATGAATTTCAGATGGATTAAATATTTGCTAAATGTTAAAAGCAAAACTTTAAAATGCTTAAACGAAAATTTGGAGAATACTTTGATGACCTTAAGGCACAAAGATATTTCTTTATGACTCAAAAAGAACTAACCATAAGAGATAATACAAATATTAAATAAGACAAAATTACAGACCTTTTTCATTCACAGTTACCATGAAGAAAAAAGACAGAGAAAATATTTGTAGCAAAAAAAAATAAATATATTAGTTCTCAGAATATATAAAGCAATCTTAAAAATTAATACAAAAATGATAATCAAGAAAATTTGGCTGGTGCAGTGGCTCACACCTGTAATCCCAGCATTTTGGGAGGTCAAAGTGGTGGATAACCTGAGGCCCGGAGTTCAAGACCAGCCTGGCCAACATGGTGAAACCCTGTCTCTACTAAAAATATTTTAAAAATTAGCCGGGTGTTGTGGCACACACCTGTAATCGCAGCTACTCAGGAGGCAGAGGCAGGAAAATTGTTTGAACCCAGGAGGCAGAAGCTGCAGTGAGCTGAGATGGTACCACTGCACTTCTGCCTGGGTGACAAAGTGAGACTCCATCTCAAAAAAAAAAAAAAAAAAAAATTAAAGTGAATATAATCTTTAAACAGACACTTCAAAGAGGAAGAAACTTGAATGACCAATTAGCCTCATTTTATTATGATATATAACACTGTATACCTTGATGGGTTTTGTATGCAAATATTTTGCATTTAAATTAATGATAGATGTTTGTGGAATTTTTTATTTAATTTTGATCTTTGTTTTGTTTTATTGAGCTGTCATTTTCTGGTTTTAGTATTTAGGGCAATAATAGACTCATAACGTAAGTTAAGAAATGTCCCCTTCTCTTCTATTTTCTGGAAAAAAAATTGTAAAATTGGTATTAATTATTCTTTAAATGTTGTTAGATTTCTCCAGTGAAACTATCTAGGTCTGAAGATTTTGGGGGCAAACAGGGGTGTTGGAAAGGGGGTTGTTGAGAGGTGGCTTTTAAATTACAGATTCAATTTCTTTGGTAATAGAAGGTGATTTATACTGCCTACTTCCTCTTAGAAGTTTGTAATTGTTGAGGAATTACTCCATTCTTTCTACAGTTTCGAACTTATGAGTATATTATATATTATCTTTTATTTTTATTTTATTTTATTTTATTGTATTTGGGCTCTGGGGTATATGTGCACATCCTGCATCTTGCAGGTATATATTCTTTTAACAGTACTACATATTCAGAGATGTCTTGTTTTCTTTCTGTTATTGATTTCTAATTTGATTGCATTATGGTGAAAGAAAACACACTGTAAGATTTTGTTTTACATTTGTTGAAGTTTATTTTATGGCTCAGAATATAGCTTATCTTGGTAACTATTCTTTGAGCCCTTGAAAAAATATGTGTATTCTGCTGTTGTTGGGTGGAATGTTCTACATATGTCCATTAGATTCTGATGATTGTGTTATTTTGATCTTCCATATATAAGGCTTTCTTGAGAGACGTCCTTAATATTAATATATTGCCCAAGCTGGCCTTGAACTCCTGGGCTCAAACGATCGTCCTGCCTCAGCTTCCTGAGTATCTGGGACTACAGGTGCCTGCCACTGTACCCAGCTGCACCCAGCTAGATTTTCTGTATGCTTGATGATAATGTCTAGTTTCGTAGGAAGAGGGTGTTGAAGTTCTCAAATTTAATTGTGGCTTTGTCTATTTTTACTGAGGTTCTGTTGTTTGATGCATACATATTTAAGATTTTTATACAGAAGTTTAATTCTTTCATCATTATTTAATGCCATTTTTGTACACACACACACACACACACACACACACACACACACACATTGCTTTTCAGTCTACCTGAGTATATATGAACAGAAGTACTCCTTTGCTTTTTAAAAAATGTGTTTATTGTGTATCTTTTTCATTCCTTTACTGCCAACCCATCTATATTATGAAGGTGAATTCTTGTAAATAGTATTTAGTTGGGTAGCTTTTAGAAATCCACACTGCCAATCTCTGCTTTTTGATTGGTGTACTTACACCATTTGCATTTGAGTTAATTATTGCTATGTAAGCACATAAATCTACCATTTCTTATTTGTTTTCTATTTGTTTCACCTGTTTCTCTTCTCTCTGTTAAACTTGTCTTGACTTCCTATATGTTATCTGAATATCTTTAAAGATTCTATCTGGATTTGTGTATAGTGTGTTTGTGTATATATCTCTCTGTAGTACCCACAGGAATGGGTATTAGATTATATTGAATATGTATCTCCCTGTAGTACCCAGAGGAATGGATATTAGAGTATATACATATAAATTATTTTTTTTATTATACTTTAATTTCTGGGATACATGTGCAGAAGGTGAGGTTTTTTACATAGATATACATGTGCCTTCATGGTTTGCGGCACTCATCAACCCATCATCTACATTGGGTATTTCTCCTAATTCTATCCATCACCTTTCCTGCATCCCCCGACAGGCCTCAGTGTGTGATGTTCCCTTCCCTGTGTTCTCATTGTTCAGCTGCCACTTATGAATGAGAACTTGCAGTGTTTGGTTTTCCATTTCTCTGTTAGTTTGCAGAGAATGATGGTTTCCAGGTTCATCCATGTCCTGGCAAAGAACATGAACTCATTCTTTTTTATGGCTGTGTAGTATTCCATGGTGTGAATGTGCCACATTTCTTTATCTAGTCTATCATTGATGGACATTTTGGTTGGTTCCAAGTCTTTGCCATTGTGAATAGTGCTGCAGTAAACATATGTATGCATGTGTCTTTATAGCTGAATGATTTCTAATCCCTTGGGTATATACCCAGTAATGGGATTGCTGCATCAAATGGTATTTCTAGTTCTAGATCCTTGAGGAATGGCCACACTGTCTTCTACAATGGTTGAACTAATTTACCTTCTCACCAACAGCGTTAAAGCATTCCTATTTCTCCACATCCTCTCCAGCATCTGTTGTCTCCAGATTTTTTAATGATCACCATTCTAACTGGCATGAGATGGTATCTCATTGTGGTTTTGATTTACATTTCTCTAATGGCCAGTGATGATGAACTTTTTCTCCTATGTTTGTTGGCTGCATAAATGTCTCCTTTTGAGAAGTGTCTGTTTATATCCTTTTCCCACTTTATGATGAGGTTGTGGGTTTTTTTCATGTAAATTTGTTTAAGTTCCTTGTAGATTCTGACAATCCCTTTGTCAGATGGATAGATTGCAAAAATTTTCTCCCATTCTGTAGGTTGCCTGTTCACTCTGATGATAGTTTCTTTTGCTGTGCAGAAGCTCTTAAGTTTAATTAGATCTCATTTGTCAATGTTGGCTTTTGTTACCATTGCTTTTGGTGTTTTAGTCATGAAGTCTTTGCCCATGCCTATGTCCTGAATGGTATTGCCTAGGTTTTCTTCTAGGGTTTTTATGGTGTTAGGTCTTATGTTTAAATCTTTAACCCATCTTGAGTTAATTTTTATATAAGGTATAAGGAAGGAGTCCAGTTTGAGTTTTCTGCATATGGCTAGCCAGTTTTCCCAACACCACTTAATAAATAGGGAATCCTTTCCCCATTGCTTGCTTTTGTCAGCTTTATCGAACATCAGATGGTTTTTAGATGTGTGGTGTTATTTCTGAGACCTCTGTTCTGTTACGTTGGTCTATATATCTGTTTTGGAACCAGTACCATGCCACTTTTGTTACTGGAACCTTGTAGTATAGTTTAAAGTCAGATAGCATGATGTCTCCAGCTTTGTTCTTTTGGCTAAGGATTGTCTTGGCTATATGGGCTCCTTGTTGGTTCTGTATGAAATTTAAAGTGTTTTTTTCTAATTCTGTGAAGAAAGTCATTGATAGCTTGATGGGAGTAACATTGAATCTATAAACTACTTTGGGTAGTAGGGTCATTTTCACTATATTGATTCTTCCTATCCATGAGCATGGAATGTTTTTCCATTTGTTTCTGTAGTCTCTGATTTCCTTGAGTAGTGATTTGTAGATCCTCTTATAGAGGTCCTTCACATCCGTTGTAAGTTGTATTCCTAGGTATTTAATTTCCTTTGTAGGAATTGTGAATGGGAGTTTGCTCATGATTTAGCTACTATTGGTGTATAGCAATGCTTGTAATTTTTTCAGACTGGTTTTGTATCCTGAGACTGCTGAAGTTGCTTATCAGCTTAAGGAGTTATTGGGCTGAGATGATGGGGTTTTCTAAATATACAATTATGCCATCTGCAAACAGGTATAATTTGACTTCCTCTCTTCTTATATGAATACCCTTTATTTATTTCTCTTGCCTGATTGCCCTGGCCAGAACTTCCAATACTATGTTGAATAGGAGTGGTGAAAGAGGGCATCCTTGTCTTGTGCTGGTTTTCAATGGGAATGATTCCAGTTTTTGCCCATTTAGTATTATACTGGCTGTGGGTTTGTCATAAATAGCTCTTATTATTTTGAGATATGTTCCATCAATATTTAGTTTATTGAGTGTTTTTAGCATGAAAGAGTGTTGAACTTTATTGAAGACCTTTTCTGCATCTATTCAGATAATCATGTGGTTTTTGTCATTGGTTCTATTTATGTGATGGATTATATTTATTGATATTCATATGTTGAACCAATCTTCAATCTTAGGGATAAAGCCACCTTGATTATGGTGGATAAGCTTTTTAATTTGTTGCTGGATTCAGTTTGCTGGTATTTTACTAAAGATTTTCACATTGATGTTCATCAGGTATATTGGCCTGAAATTTTCTTTTTTTGTTGTGTCTCTGCCAGGTTTTGGTATCAGGATGATGCTGGCCTCATAAAACGAGTTAGGAAGGAGTCCTTTTTCTGTTGTTTGGAATAGTTTCAGAAGGAATGGTACCAGGTTCTCTTTGTACCTCTGGTAGAATTCAGCTGTGAATCCATCTGGTCCTGGGCTTTTTTTGGTTGGTAGGCTATTAATTATTGCCTCAATTTCAGGACTTGTTATTGGTCTAATCAGGAATTCAACTTCTTTCTGGTTTAGTTTTGAGAGGGTATATATGTCTAGGAATTTATTAATTTCTTCTAGATTTTCTAGTTTATTTGTGTAGAGGTGTTTGTAGTATTGTTGATGGTAGTTTGTATTTCTGTGGGATCAGTGGTGATCTCTCCTTTATCTTTTTTTTATTGTGTCTATTTGATTCTTCTTTCTTTTCTTTATTAGTCTGGCTAGTGGTCTATTTTGCTAATCTTTTAAAAAAACCAGCTCCTGGATTCATTGATTTTTTAAAGGGGTTTTCATGTCTCTAGTCTCTATCTCCTCCAGTTCTGCTCTCACCTTAATTATTTCTTGTCTTCTGCTAGCTTTTGAATTTGTTTGCTCTTGCTTCTCTAGTTCTTTTAATTGTGCTGTTAGGGTGTTGATGTTAGATCTTTACTGTTTTTTCCGGTGGGCATTTAGTGCTATAAACTTCCCTGCAAACACTAATTTCACTGTGTCCCAGAGATTCTGGTACATTATGTCTTTGTTCTCATTGGTTTCAAATAACTTATTTGTATCTGCTGTAATTTTGTTATTTACCCCATAGTCATTCAAGAGCAGGTTGTTCAATTTCCATGTAGTTGTGTGGTTTTGAGTGAGTTTCTTAATCTTGAGTTCTAATTTGATTGCACTGTGGTTTGAGAGACTGTTATAATTTTTTTGTTTGTTTGTTTGTTTTGCATTTGATGAGGAATGTTTTACTTCCAATTATGTGGTTGATTTTAGAATAAGTTCTTTGTGGTGCTCAGAAGAATGTATATTCTGTTGATTTTGGGTGGAGAGTTTTGTAGATGTCTTATTAGATCTGCTTGATCCAAAGCTGAGTTCAAGTCCTGAATATCCTTGTTAATTTTCTATCTTGTTGATCTGTCTAATATTGACAGTAAGGTGTTAAAGTTTCCCACTATTACTGTGTGGGAGTCTAAGTCTCTTTGTAGGTCACTAAGAACTTGCTCTATGAACCTGGCTGCTCCTGTATTGGGTGCATTTATATTTAAGACAGCTCTTCTTGTTGCATTGATCCCTTTACCATTATGTAATGCTTTTTTTTTTTTTGTCTTTTTTGATGTTTGTTGGTTTAAAGTCTGTTTTATCAGAGACTAGGACTATGGCCCCTACTTTTTTATTATTTTATTATTATTATTATTATTATTATTTTTGCTTTCTGTTTGCTTGGTAATCTTCCACCATCCCTTTATTTTGAGCCTGTGTCTGTCTTTGCACATGAGATGGGTCTCTTGATTACAACACAACGATTAGTCTTGACTCTTTATCTAATTTGCCAGTCTGTGCCTTGTAACTAGGGCATTTAGCCTGTTTACATTTAAGTTTAATACTGTTATGTGTGAATTTGATCTTGTCATTATGATGCTAGCTGGTTATTTTGCCCATTCGTTGATGCAGTTTCTTCATAGTGTCAATGGTCTTTACATTTTGGTTTGCTTTTGCAGTAGTTTGTTCCAGTTTTTTCTCTCCATATTTCCTCCTTCCTTCAGGACTCTCGTAAGGCAGGCTTGTTTACATAAAGCTTATTATGGCCTACTTGTATCACCATCTAACCATTTCTAGTGAAAACCTCACATAATTTGGGTTTCTTTACCTACCTCACTTTTTTATATGGTAAGCTTGGGCATCACATGGTATTATAATTTTTGTTTCAATCATCAAATGTTATTTATAAAATGCAAGAGTGCAAGGATAGTCTATCTTATGTGGCCATACTTTCAGGAGCAGGTTGTTCGGTTTCCATGTAGTTGCATGGTTTTGGGTGGGTTTCTTTATCCTGAGTTCTAATTTATTGTACTGTGGTCTGAGAGATTGTTTGTTTAATTTTCATTTTTTTTTTGCGTTTGCTGAGGAGTGTTTTACTTCTAATTATGTCATTGATTTTAGAATAAGTGCTATGTAATGCTGAGAAGAATGTATATTCTGTTGATTTAGGGTGGAGAGTTCTGTAGATGTCTTATTAAGTCTGCATGGTTCAAAGATGAGTTCAGGTCCTGAAAATTCCTTGTGAATTTTCTGTCTTGTTGATCTTTTATTTTATTCCATCTTCATTTATTTGCTATTTTTACATCTTCCTAATGTTCAGAACTTCATTCTTTTATAATTTCCTTTTGGTTTCAAGAACTTCTTTAAGAGTTGCAAGTAACAATTTCTTTTAGTTTTTTTTTTTTTTTTTGTCTGAGAGGTTTTTTTTTTAACCACCTAATTTATAAAGAAAAGTTCAAGCAGATATAAAATTCATAATTTATAGTTTTTTTCCAGCAGTATAGAATTTTTTCCTTCAGCACTAAATTCTACTTAGAAAAGTGTTGTACCATTTCCTTCTGGTTTTTATTGTTTCAGATTTTTAAAACATCTATTGTTACTTGAATTGATGTTCCTCTCTAGGTATTGTATTTTGTCTTGCTGCTTTCAATATTTATTTTACCTTTTTTTCCTAAAGATTAATTATGAGTTTTCTTGGTATGGATTTCTTTAGGTTTATCCCATTTGAGATTCCCTTAGCTCCTTGGATGTGTAGATTTGTGTCTTTCACCAAATTTGGGAACTTTTCGGCAAATATTTGTTCAAATACTCTTTCAGGCCTCCTCTCTTTTTCTCCATTTTTGTGACTGATAATATGAGTGTTGACATTTTGTTATTATCCTGCAGACCCCTGGGGTTTTGTTCACTTTTTTGTTCAATCTATATTTTCTCTGTTCAGATTGCGTAAATTCTAGTGTTCTGTCTTCATGTTTACTGAAGCTATTCTCTCTTCTCTTCCACTCTACTGTTGAGTCCATTCAGTGAGTTTTTAATTTCTGTTACTGTGTTTCTCAGTTTTGTAATTTCATTTCAGTTATTTTTTATAAGTTATATTTCTTTAAGTTTGTATATTTTTTTATTTGTGTCAGGAGAATTTATAATTAATTGAAGTGTGTTTATGATTGCTGCTTTAAAATTCTTTTCAGATAATTCTGACACCTTGAGAAAAATCAGATGTTTGTATCAACTGTCTTTTGTTTATTAAATTGTCCTTTTTTGGTTCTTGGTATGACATGTGATTTTCTAGTGTACATTTGGCCTTTTGCCTATTATGTTAGGGGACTCTGGATCCTATTTAAATATTGCATTTTAGCAGGCATTTATTCTAAGTTTATAATGGTCTTCACCTATTTTTGCAGGCTGTGGTTCCAATGGCAGTTTAAGAGGATTTATACTGTTATTTTTGTGTGCTCAGTTTATCTAGTGCCACTGAGTCCCTCACTGTTCTTTGCTGGAGCTCTCTGATATGCTTAGGGCAAGATTTCTCAATCCAGGATACCGAGTGTTTCTTAATGGTGGAGAAATGATGTAGAATTCTCTCCTGCATCTGGCTGTTCAGTGTTTCTGGGTAGGGAAGAGCATCTCTTAGCTCATGGGGACAAAAATGTTTTCATGACCAGGCCATTTGGTTTGGCAGCATCCCCCTGTTGGTTCTACACACCTGAACTAGTATCTGTAGGTGGAGAAAGAGCATCTTGGATCTGTAGGGACAAAGAGGCTTTCCTGTACCAAGCTGCTTTCAGTTGCTGGGTCTCTTTGCCAAGCTGTAACTCCTTGGTATCTCTTGGTGAGAAAGGTGAGTCTCAGGTCCAGTGGAGGAGAGTGCTTCCCTAGCTGCTAATACTTAGTGGGGCTTTTAACATATAGCTCTTGTTCATGGTGCTGGGCTCTCCTGATGATATCGGAGGGATGCTTATTCAGTCTGGAGGGAAAATGAATGTACCTTCTTTTGCTAAGTGAATTGTCTTCTTTTGCTAAGTTACAGGTTGAAAGTGTTAGGTCCGGGTGGTCTTTCTCTGTTAAGTAGTTTTCCAAACCAGCTTTCTTCTTAGCACCTTTCATGGTTCTCTCTTGGCTGACTTTTGTGTGATTTACAGGGTTTATAGTCATGTTTAATGAGAAGGAGCAAGGAAATGAATTCTTGTCATCTTGTCGAGACTGGAAGTATCTTTTTTCTCTTTTAACCTGCACATATATTGTTTAAGTACCCTCCTGTTATTTAGGTGATTTAATGATACATTTTAATTTTAATTATCTTAGTAGACTTAATATTTTTAGTCAGTCTGGTGCTACCTTATAAATTCCTCTTGCTGGGTGTGGTAATTCATGCCTATGATTCCAGCACTTTGGGAGGCTGAGACGAAAGGCCAGGAGATTGAGACCATCCTGGGCAACATAGCTAGACTCCATCTCTACAAAACATATTTTTTGAAAACTAAAAATAAGAAAATGTACTCTTGGATAACTGTCCAAGGAAATACAAAAAAGTGTCTGTACAGAGATATATTCTTTTCTAACTGAAAAAATGCTATCTAATAAGCATCATCAGTAAGCTGTGATCATTCTTCAAAACCATTACTTTATGCACATTTTATGTGTAGTGTGTATCCTTACTTATTCCATTACATGTACTGTATTCTGAATCTTATAATTTGGTTGGAAATATAGTTTGATGCTATTTGAGAACCATACTACCTTAATACTGTAATATAATTAGTAAGGTCTTAAACTGTAATATAATTAGTAAGGTCTTTTTGTTGAGCACTTAATATATATTTATTGTTTAAAATAGATCATTCAAGTTTCTTATGATGAAAGACCTACACTGCAATCATAGTATTATTATCCACATTATACAAATGAGAAAACTGCTGTTATTTTTTTCCCATAACTTGTCTCTTCACATAGTTAGAAGGTGGCATGACTGATATAGGAGTGCATATCTTTTTCCAAAATGTATGTTCTTTATACTACATTACTTGCTTTGCACAAAGTGACAATATCAAGTCAATGATATTTAGAAAGAAAAATGTGTTAATAGGCTTACCTGATTATCTCATTCTCTTCTATTTTTTTTAACGAATTCCATAATAGAATTTATATTTTCTTTTTACATTTGATAATAACATTTTAAAATTTTGGTTTAAATTTGCACATAATCGTACATATTTATGAGGAACAATGTGATATTTGAATACATGTATACATTATGTACTAATCAAATTAGAGTCTTTATCATATATTTTGCCTCATAAATTTATTATTTCTTTATGGTAAGAACATTCAAAATCTGCTTTTTTTTTATACCTATTTTGAAGTATACAATACAATATTGTTAATCATAGTCACAGTCACCCTACCGTGCAATAGAACTAGAAATCAGAATTTAGTCCCCCTATATAACTGTAACATTGTATTTGTTCACCAACCTTTACCTGCCCCCTCCAATCCTCTCCCCTTCCCAGCCCCTAGTAACCATTATTTTACTAGAATTTCTGTATTCTTCTTGAAAAGTATAAACGGCCAGTAAAATGCTCCAGAACAATTTTTTTAATGGCAAATATAAATTCCTGCAGAAACCAGGACTCAAAACACGTTTTTCTCTTTTCCTTGCTTTATTTTACTTTTAAGTTTCTACTGGAATCAGATATACTTAACTGAAAATTGAAAACAGATATATGATTGAGGAAAGCTTATATCCTGTTACATTTAAAGGATATTTTCTGCACAAGCTTAATATTAAGTGGACAGTAGAAGTGGACTCACTTCATTCATATTGGGTGCAGCTTGCTGTAAGTATTTTAGGGAAAATAAGATTAATCGAATACTTGGAAACATGATAATAATCGTTTTGTCAGTATATTCATAGAATTGACTTGTGTTTTATGATCATAAAATATTTTTTTCTTAGTGTAAAAAATTTTTAAGTGCCTTATGAGAAACAATTTTATTCTGAGATGAGGCACTGAAGGCAATTTACTTTCTTATATTCTTTCAAGTCCCAAATGATGCTGTACCTGAGTAAAAAGAGAGTGAATCCTATTTTATCATCTCACAAACTGCCTTCCACTTATCCTCTGAGCTTTGGCTTGTTAAAGAGTTCCTACACACATTTTACTGCAATATACAAACAGTTAAACAAATGGGTGCACATTTCACTTGGAGAACAGAGTTTAAAAACAAACTGACATTATTTAGCTTTTATATCCATAAACATCATCATTTCAGACCAAGAAAGAACTCCTTGTGAAAAAAGCTTAATAAAATTACACCCGTTATATTTTTATCATTTTATTTCTTTAAGACTTGGACGTAACTCCTCCCAGCATAGTATACTCAGTGAAATAAACCTTACCCAGATGTTTTATATCTCTTTGGGTGATAGGTATCCAGCCAAATCTCATGTAGAACTCACCTTTCTTCTGAAAATGCTTGCATCATAATCCTTTCCTGCAAATTTTTTTAAAACCATCTTAAGGTTTAGAATTTTTTCTTTTCTTCGTAAATTAGCATTAACCTATCGGCTCTGGAGCTAATGCCTTTGCATCCCTGGCCTTTTGGCTATTTTTCTTCCTAGGATTTACTGCTGCACTCTGCCATGGGATTAATTTGCATAAATACTTACCGCTTGGGTATAAATTAACATTATGCAAGGGGAGAGCACAATCATTTACTGAATTCTGAGTTGAAATCTGAAGTCAAATATCATCATTGATTTGAATATAAAATTAAAAGCCAAGGCACTAGCTTGCCTCTTGAGGCTGGCATCTACAACCTTTTGTCAAGAAGTTTACAAAAAGGAAAAGGAGGAAGAAAAAAAAGAGAAAGAGAGAAAGAGAGAGAAAAAAACTTTTGTATTTTTAGTAGAAATGGGGTTTCACCATGGTCTCGAACTCCTGACCTCAAGTGATCCACCCTCCTCGGCCTCCCAAAGTGCTGGGATTATAGGCATGAGCCACTGAATCCCGCCAAAGCAGCCCCTTTCTGTGGAGACCTACCACAAATAAGGAAGTAAAACAGGCCATCTTTGAAATTTTAGCAATTCTTTGAATGTCAAGTATTATAACCCCAGACAGGATGTGAAATGTAATAAGATGTATAACTATGAGAGCTAATTAGGTATGCCAGACCATGTAACTTTATTTCATGAGCCAGAAACTTTTAATGGGCCTTTTTATTTACCTTGTGTGTGCCCTCCTTCCTTCCAACACAGTGGTCCAAAACTCTGATCATTGTTAATTACCTGTTGGCCTCAGGCAAGAGGTTTTTACTGTCAGTCCGAAAGCAGCCTTGGGCAAAATTCACAACTATATTTACCAAAAATTATTTCACCAGTGCATTTCTTCACCTCTCATAATCATACCTGCCTTGATGCTTTTAAGATTGTTCGTTGCTTGGAGCTGTTTGAGTCTATCCATCCCTCTGTATTTTGAGCTTTTGACTTGTTAGACTCTCTGGGTCCCATGAGTCTGTGTCTATTCTTAGCTAACCTAGGGAATCAATACTCCAATATTTTTCAAGATGATGGAATTAAAAATTTATTAGCCTGAATTAGGTGAACATCTCATCTAACCTTCAGCTTTTTGAAACTTATTTAATGACTGCATATATATTATATCCTGATTTGTTCCAAAAAGAATTTTAGGCATATGAAAAAAATGAATGTTTTCAGTATATCAGTATGAAAACATAATATACTGAAAATAAGTGATGGACATTTGAGAAGATAGACTAGAAAATGAATATTTGCCTCACATCCTTCTTTATTTCTTTCTGAAATAAGAGAATACATTTATAAAAAGGAATAAATCTATAAGGATGAAGAAAATAGAAGAGGGTATCCCCAACAAATGAGATTTTTTTAAAAGTTTGCATGAAAATAACCTAATTGAATAGAGTTCAAAAGACACTTATAAAAGGCCACCTAAAAGGAGATAAGAATAATCAGAATATTGTTAAGATCTATGGACAATATTGCATGTATACTAGAACATGATGAAGCAGTGCCTTGAAATTCATAACATATGTTTCCATACTGAGAAAAATTACAAATCAAATGTGAGGACAGAATTAAAAACATGCAAGAGTTCATAAATGTTATCACCCACATGCCTTTTCTTAGAAAGTTATTTGAGGATGTGCTTTTCCAAAAAAGAAAAAAAGGTAAGTCAAGGAGGAAGAATACATGGGAACTGGGAAACTGTAGATCCAACTCAATAGAGTGCTGGAATGATGTTTGGATCTAATAGGTAGAGACTCTAGAAGGAAAGTTTCTGGGTAGTAGGATGAGGGATGGGAGAAACTGATAGAATAGAATGTATGATTGAGTACTTGGGGGGAAAAGGGGAAAGGATGATAAAGGAAAACCGTGTAAAAAAGAAAGGTTATTTAAAATTCCTGGAAACAAAAACAAAAAAGCTGTTTAGAACATCATGGTCTAACTATGAAACCAACTAAATAGTAATATGATATTCAGCAGTTAAAAAGTACAAGAAGACAGTACCTACTTACACTGGATGCTATAATAGAACCATTCCCCTTTATGTGACTCAAGGATCACAGCATTGAGCTCAAGATGAAGGAAATGCAATCCCAAGGTAAAACTTGACCTCCATGGAAAGTGTTGACATCGTCCTAATAATGAAATTGCTATTTATTGATTTTGAGGTTTTATAATCATCCCACCAAAAGTACTTGAAATTTTAGCATTGATTGAGAACAGAATTTAAATGTAAACTATTTGATAAAATAAATTTAATAAATTTAAGTATGTAATTCAAATTAGCTAAGGCTAGGACATGAGTAGAGGGTGGTTGGAAACATGAAGGAAATGGTCAGTGTGCTAATAGCCTCAAAGTACAGAGGGAGTCAAGAGACACTGATGGAAGTTAGCAGAGCAAGGAATTTAATGTATTGTTTAAGGCAACATGTAATTAATAGAAGAAATAAGTCTAATAATATGTCTATCAAAAATTCAGAGGAGAAAAGAAAAATGATAAAATTAGTAAACTAAATCTACATCTTTCCTAGATAAGGAAATAGAAGTATAAGTATACTTTTTAGAGATATGGAGGTTACTATCATAAATTCTGCGAGGAGAAACATTTAAAATAAGTTGTTTCAGGGAAATGTACTTTGATGGAGAGTTAAAGAGTGGAAATCTATTGCTATCACAGTTTTTTGGTTACTTTTATTTGTTACCATGTGTATCATTTTGATTCAAAAAATAAATTCAGTGCTTCTGGCATTATGGCAAACTAAGTGCTCTGGGGACTGCAGAGTAGTTAAATTTGGGATAGAACACACACTGCTGGGTTTAAATGAGGTAGGCAAGTATCCCCAGAAGCCCTCTAACCCCAAAACAGGTTTTGGGTATGAGCTAGGAATATGGAGTGGAAGAAAGCTGAGAAAGGGAGACTTCCTGAGTATGAATGACTATTGTAGCATTGTTTGTGTTGGTACAAATGAGCTTTGATCCAGAGCCAAGGACAGAGAAACTGAATGTGGGACTCTCAACTAAACTGGAACTTTAAGGGAAGTAAAAATGGATCCTAGGTAGTGGACGTTGGCCATTAGGAGAAGCAAAGCCTTTATGGTGTAATCTTCCTTCATTTAGACAGCACTCTCACACATTTGCGTCAAGCAATGACTTCACAATCAAACAGCATACACCAAAAAAAAAAAAAAAAAAAAACAGCAATGAGAAAAAATCAGCAGAAACAACCAGAACACATTATGACTCCCATAACTACTGATATAGAGATGGTAACATGTAATATGAAACCCTTGTGTTTGAAATGATTTTTTAAAAGAAAGCAATTGCGAACAATAAGAGGCCATTAGTAATAGACTAAAAATTTTGGTAAAGGAAATTAGAAGTTATAGAAATAAAAATGTAACTAGTAGAATAGGAATGTGATAATATTTTCATAAAACAGGGTACTATTTAGGTATGAAAATGAACTACAGCTACTTCACCAAATTGCCTTCTTGCATTCTCTCTATTCATTCCTTTTGGGATTCTCACCAGGATATGAAATTTCCAGAAGTGATGGAAAATGTGAACAGATATAGAAAACACAATGAATTCCAAGCATGATAAACCAAAAAATACTACTGCAAAGGCACATTGTAGAAAACCTACAGAACATCACAGACAAAGATATATTAAAAGTACTTCCCAAAATAGGAAAGATTCCCTACAGAGGAAAGACAATTAGATAGACAGCAGACTACTAAATAGCAAAATCAAAATGAGAAAAATGTTTAGAGAAAATATAACAACTTAGAATTTTATACTCAGAAAACTATTTCTCTATAAAGCAAAATAAAGGTATTTGAATATCATCATAAACTGTGAGACTTTGACCCCCAATGACTTACACTCAGAGAAACCTCTAGAGGATGTTGAAAGAGAAGGAAAAAAGAAAAAGTTTTTAAGCACAATAAATGGAAATGAAAAGTAAGATACTATAATGGAAACAAGTCCTAATACAGAGTAAGTGATTATAAATGGACTAAACTTACCAATTAGAAAGAGATGTTACTATATTGGATAAAAATGGAAAAATCACAGCAATCACTATGTCTTTTTGAAAGATGCACCTAAAGCATGAGCACAGAAGTAAGAAAACTAAAGTATGAGACAAAAATATGCTAGGTAAATACTGACTAGAAGGAAAAGAATATTGCTATATAAGTATCTGACTCAACAGACTTTAACACAACAAAAAAGCCTATTAAAAATGCAGAGGGTCACTACATAAAGTTGAAAAAGTTCAACTCACCAGGAAGATAACATAATTCTAAACTAGCATGTACATAATAAATATGTCAACATTGATAAGGCAAAAGGTTGACACAATTACATGGGGAAATTGATACATTCACCATTGTATATATAGTGGAAAATTTTAGCACACCTTTCTTAATATGTCAAGAGTAAAGAAAAATCAGTATAAGGAAACAAAAATAAGAAAACTGGAAACAACCCAAATATCCATTTTACAATAAAGTAGAGAAAAAAAATAATATCTTTAAAAAACAGAATACCATACAGCAATGACAGCTGTGAAAATAAATGAGCTATAGCTATATCAACAGTATATGTAAATCTCACAGACATAACAATGAGCAAAACAAGCATGAAAGAGTCTATACTGTATGCTTTCACTATATAAAGTGCAAAGACTATAGTATAAGAAGTCAGTTTTTAAATTTAACAATCAGATCTTTGTCAGTCTGCAGTGGGGGCAGGGGAACTTTCCCTTCCAAAAATCAAGACTCATTATAAAGGTGTTATAATTAAGACAATGTGGTAGTAAAATGTGTTAAAACAAATTGACCATACATGTATTGAAACATTACATTATGCCCCATAAATATTTACAATGATTATTTGTTGATTAAACATAAACATTTTGAAAACCAAATTGGCCAATGGATTAGAATAAAGACCCAAGAAATGCGAATGCATATATAAAACTTTGATATATGACAGAGGTGGCCTTGCTTATAACTGGGCAATAGAAGGGCTCTTTAGCAAATGGTACTGGGAGAAATGGTTTTCCATGTGGATAATGCAAAGCAATTGGATAGTTACTTAAATCACAACATTCATAAAAATTAATTGCAGAAGAATTGAAGACTCTAATGTGAAATGCAAAACTTTAAACATTTTAGAAAATAGAGGATAACCTTTATGACCTTTGTGCAGGGGACAGTTTTTTAAGACAGAGAAAAGAACTCAGTATAAGATCTTGGACTGCTCTACAGTCAAGTATCACTGTTAATCAAAACAAACTAGAAAAAGAGGGAAAATGAAGCCACAAACTGGGAGAAGCTATTTGTAAAGCAAATAACAAAGGATTAGTGACCAGAACAAGTAAGAAATATAACTGAATAAGAAAAAATGTGGAATTGGGGTAAATACATAAAACAGGCACTTCATGAACAATGAAATATGTATAGATGATAAACAATGAATAGATACACAAATCTTTTACTAATGCAAATACAAAATAAGAATAAAATTATATAGCAGCACACAGCCACCCGAATGGCAAAAAATTAAGAAAGTTGACAGAGGAAGTGTATCAACGGGAGCACTGTTATACTCCACTGGAGGGAGTGTAAATTAGAACTGGGGAAAAGAAATTGTCATTGTCTCGCAAAGCAGAATATTCATATACTCTATGGCCAAACAATTTGATGTCTAGGGATGTCATTTAGAGAAATTCTTGTATGTTTTTATCAGAAGATCTAAATAGGAATTTTCATAGGCCATTTGTATATTTCAAAGGCTATTTGTAACAGTCTCAAACTAGAAACCATCCAATCCAACTTTTTAGTGATGGGAGAACAGAGGAATTGTATATATAAAACATGACATACCTGTACCTTCAAATATATGTTTTTTCACATAATGGAATGTTATCTTGTAGTGAAAAAGAAGTGAGCATAACTACACACAGAAACAGGGGTTAACCTTAGAAACAGAATGTTGGGTAAACAAAAATACCAAGTCTCAACAGACATACATGGTATGATAGAAAACAACTTTAAAAAAGAAAAACTGGGAAATATGTTGTTTAAACTTACACAAATATGTGGTAAAACTATTTCAAAAAACAAGGGAATGATAAAATTCAGGATAGTAGATATAGGGAGGTGTGTTTGTGGAAAAGCACATAGGTATATGCGAGATATGGGCAATAATCTATTCTTTGGATGTTAAATATATTGTTATGCTTTATGATTTGCATATATGTTGCATATATCATTTTATATTAACATTACCAAAAGAAAATGAAAAAGCACAATTCCAAGAAACAGTGGCAGAAAACAAAGCAACAGGAAACTGAAGAGTTGCAACATAAAATAGAGCCAGGGATGAGATTAGAATCTCAAATTACAGCAAGTTCTATACAGTTGCTAGGAGAAGAACATAAATTTGGACATAAGCTTCTTAGCAACTGAGGAAACTGGAGAATAATTGATTACAAGGGTCATGAGATTCGTAAAACCAAATTTTAAAAGAGAAACAACTAATCCTACTACAGCACATCTATTGTTGACTTTGGAACTAAAGAGCTACTTCAGTCCAAAAACAAAACTATATAAAGCTATAAAAATAAACATATCCCCAACATCCCAACTCCTAGGACAGATTTCTCTAATTTCTCTGATTAGTTACACACTCAATCTTTAGGCAGCTCCAGGCTGCAGAGCCTCAGAAGAAAGAATGTGGTGGGGCTTTGGAGAAAACAGTTCCTGCCTTTCCTGGCAGCACTCTCAAGTCCCTCCACTCCTCTCAGTTAATATTCCAGAAATCTTGTGCACCTGTGAAATGGCTTAGCCAAGTACATGGTAATAGAATTGGTATGCAACTCCCCTGGATTTGTCGACTGTCCCAGATAGTAGGAGGAAGACATGGGGATGTGAGGGTAGTGATTGCTTTTGTTTTATCCGTCTGTTTTTAGAAAGTGTCACCAAAAGCAAAATGTGACTTATGCAGTTGGTCATTGGAACAATTATATCTAGAGGAACTCCTTATGGATAGTTTGAATATCATATAGTATATAATATATAATGTATGTGTATTTAATGCTAATCAGTTGCTATGTGGTGCTGGCCTTTACTATTGTGAGGAATATATAAGTATGAGATTTAAGAAAAAATTCCATTTCAACCCACTTCACACACACAAACACAGGCACACACAAAACTATGTATTATGTAAAGTGAAAATCCCCTTGCATGGTATCCATAACCCTTTACAACCTGGCCCCAATCTATCTCTCTAACATCTCATGCCATCCTCTCAAATGTTTTCTAAGATCTCCTATACCTGAATGTTTACTCTCCCGGTAAAATTTCACTCCTTTCTTGCTGGGGCAGCCTCTCCACTTCTGACCTCATATTACCCTATTACTCCCATCTGGTACATTCCTGTCTCCTTCAAAACTCAGTTCCAATTTTGTCTTCCTCATTCCTTCTAGACCAAGGCCAATGTTGTTGTTGTTTTTCTATTATGATCCCAATAGCATCTTACATACTTCTACTTCTTTTCTGTCTCTCTTCCTATGTCTGAAGTTGATTCTCCACTTCAGTCTTAGGCTCAGTGAGATGATGGGCAGACATTTGTGTGGCTATATGAATCCCCTCTAACAATTGATTGTTATTTATTAATACTGGTCACTACATCTGTTTATTGCTTCACATTTTTTCAAAGTGTTTTGATTTCCATTAGCCATTTTAGCATCACAATATTTCTGGGAGGAGATATTATTACTTCTGTTTTGCAAACAAAGAATCAGGTATGTATATATGAGTTATCTAGGAATGAAAATAGTAATTTTACAATATCTAGGAAAAATAAATATGCACTTACCCTTTGACCAGCAATCTCACTTCTAGATATCAGTCTCAAGGCAGGCATCACAAAAATAAGAAATGATCCAAGTAGACAGCTGTTACTTACAACACTATGATTAAAAAGAGTCTGGAAATAACGTAAATGTTTATCAAGAGGGAACTGGTTGAGTAAACTATAGGACATCCACCCATAGGAGTGTTATGCAGCTGTAAAAAGGAGTGGTATCTCCAGGATATACTGTCAAATGCAGGATGCGGAACAATCTATGTAATATATTTCATTTGTACATGTGGACTTTTTTTGAGTTTAAAAGCTTTTCTTTTCAGGGTCTTTGGATTTTGGCATTATTATTATTATACATTAACTTCAGGGATACATGTGCAGAATGTGCAGGTTTGTTACATAGGTATACACATGCCATAGTGGTTTGCTGCACCCATCAGCCTGTCATCTACATTAGGTATTTCTCCTAATGCTATCCCTCCCCTAAGCTTCCACCCCGCAACAGGCCCCAGTGTGTGATGTTCCCCTCCCTGTGTCCATGTCTTCTTATTGTTAACTTATCTTAACTCCCACTTATGAGTGAGAATATGCAGTGTTTGGTTTTCTGTTCTTCTATCAGTTTGCTGAGAATGATGGTTTCCAGCTTCATCCATGTCCCTGCAAAGGACATGAACTCATCCTTTTTTATGGCTGCATAGTATTCCATGGTGTATATGTGCCACCTTTTCTTTATCCAGTCTATCATTGATGGGTATTTG